>JAMRYI010001029.1:0-49867 GCA_029231635.1 Ditylenchus weischeri | reverse complement strand
ATAAAATTTATTTCCCCAAAATATTCAAACATAGGGTTTGTAGGCCTTTCCTTCACTCTTTCGATTGGTATATTCACTTTTACTTTGTGAAGAAATTTTGTTTCAAATTTTGAACAAAGAATGAAAGGGAAGGAAAAATAATTTATGCAGGGCATTTGTTCACTACTTAAACTTTATTTTCACTTTAATCTTCAAAGGTTTTGATTTTCAATTCGTTTATTTTGTCTATTGAACATGAGTGATTCAACGGGTGATTTCAACAGGATGGGCCCCATCATCGAACAGGTGAGACTCAGCAATGGATTGCTGACAACTTTCGGACGCCATCACAGTTGACCCCACTGGACTCGCCCAACTGGCGAATGGCCTCCCAATTCTCGATCTCAATGTCATGGACTTCTTTGCCTGGCCTTACTCGAGTCCAAGGATGCTCCCAGCCCACAACTCTATTGCTGCATTGAAAGCTTCTTTGGTCCGAGAGTGGGATGCTGTCCCTCAAGAAATGATCCAGAACGCCTTCCCGAAACGACTCCGAAAATGCATTGAGGCAAATGGAGGTCTTTTCATCAATAAAATAATTTTTATATATCGTTTGGTAGAGGAATAAAAATGCTACACACGATCATATATTTGGATTTTTTTGGAAATAAATTCTTAAACCGAATCAAGCGAAAGAGCATGGTCATGCCGAAAATCAACAAGATATGCACTGCATAAATTATTTTCCTTCCCTTCATTCTTTGTCCAAAATTTGAAACAAAATTTCTTTACAAAGTAAAAGTGAATATACCAATCGAAAGAGGAAGGAAAGGCCTACAAAACCATATGTTTGGAATATTTTCGGGGAATAAATTTTATTGCTAAAAATTAGTTCAAAAGTCCGCTCCGAACTTTATGGTCACCAGTTAAGTGATCAACTAAAGTGGCTTTATTGGCTATTATTTTGTAAACAGTGTTTAGCTGGGCTGTCCAGTCTTCCGCAACCTAAACACTATTGCTACCAGATATGTCCATATAACCGTACTGCCTAAGCCACTAAAACGGAATTTCAGAGCTCCTATATCGTAAAGTGGGTTAAAAAGATAAGGTGTGCACTAAAGTGGATTTGAACCAGCAACCCCATTGATAAGTAATGTATAAGTAAGGAGCTTGGACATTTTTCGGCCGGACATTTTTTGGCTGTACTTTTTTTTCTGTATTGGGATGAAGACTCTGTTAGTACCGTTTTGTAGCTCAGAATCAGGGCTTCAAAATGAGCTATTGACAATTAACATCTGAATACAAAATTTTGTAATAAAATGCCCAGTCTAACACTGAGTCTACAATTTCGGCCGAAAAATATCCAACTCCCTTTTTAGTGTTAGACTGGGCATTTTATTACAAAATTTTGTATGCAGATATTAATTGTCAATAGCTCATTTTGAAGTCCTGAATCTTGGCTACAAAACAGTACTAACAGATTTTTTTCTCAATACAAAAAAAAGTACAGCCGACCGAAGAATGTCCGTAACCCTATAAGTAATGTTATAATAAGTAAAATTTTCCGGAAAATTAAACAACCCTAGTAACCTAGCTTTTTCTGACCATAAATTTCGATTTCCTACAAAATTTTGATTTAAAATTTCTTCAATTTAAATTATTAGGTATGAAATTTCATCTGATCTGGTCTTATTTCAGGTATGGTGTGATCTGATTTGACCGGTATACTCTGAAAGGGGCATGCCCGTCGCCGATGAGAGCCGAAAACACACAGCTGAAAACTATGCTTCCAATGGGAAGCGAACCGGAGTCCGAATTTCACCATCCTCCGCCTACCTACCGCTGAGCTAACGAAACTTTTTACTTTCCATGGTGTTTTTTCATTGGTTATTGATGGTTTATTTGCATTCCAAAAAAAGTTCTTTCTTGAATTCACCTGTTACTCGCTTTGGATTCAGAGCTATGCTCTGGCATCCGGCGTTAGTTCTTTCGTACTATATATTTCGATTATACAGATCGAATTGTATATCACAAGCAACAAAGTCGTTTGTTTTCAGTGAAAAAACACTAAAATGATTAAAATGAAGGTCGGTACAATGGTTGACAAAAAGATAGTAAAAACAAGCGAAAAATAATGCTCACAGATTTAGACGAAAATAGATGTTAAATTGTGGCTTAGGCTTACGTCCTCTTGCGTATAATTGTAGTGATTTAACATTTAAAAAAATCAATTTTGAACAAAACCAAAAATTTTTGATTTTTGGACTAAAAGGGGGACCAGGGCAATTTTTGAACCGGGGCGTGAAGTACGAAGCCGAAGTGTGAAGTGCGAAGTCCATTGTGGCTACCCTGACTTCACCACCCACTTCGACTTCGCACCTCACCCTTGCATTGTGGCCACTACTTCACACTTCGACTTCACACCTCCATAGTGGCCAAGGCATGAATCTCTAAAAAAATCCAAAAAAAAGAACTTTTTGGCGCCTATCTTGTTCAGAACGAAATTCTGAACAAAACGCTTCCATTAGCACAATGGAACCGGCTTTTAAGTTTTAAGGTCCCAACCAACAAAAAAACTCACCGGCTTTTTGCGCAGCACTAACTCCATTTGATTGTTAAGACGAATGTAGTAGGTAGGATTGGATTGGCCATGAACAAATTTTCTCACCACCAAATTGTGTGACGAACAAGTTTCATCGCCAAATTTTTGATTAAAATATTTTATTAAGGGCTCTTTTGGCAGATCTTCTTCTGAAAACTTTTTTCAGATTTTGCTAATGTAAAAAAGCGGCAAAAAACTCAAACCAGGTGCAGGAACTCTTGTACCAATCAAATAATTTTTCACTGAAATCCCAATGATTTTTTCTATGTCCGAAATGGATTGGTCAATATTTCTACACTAAAAGACACTGATTGAACACACAAAATTTGTGCTTTTGAAAGCTGACCTTTACAGTATGGAACCCTAACTCCTTAGCTGGTTTAAGATTCACCCCTAAGTCGTCTATAAACACAACGGATTGAGGTTCCAGCTGAAAAAATGGGCATAAAGAAAAAAACAATAAGATTATTCGGAAACAGTGTAGCTTGAGGGGTCCAAAAGATTATAGTCCAAAAGTCCGCCAATTATTTTTATTTTTAACATATCTTACTCATTTTGCATGGTGGCGCGAGAAATTCGTACGATTTCAAACGGCCACAATTATTTTCTAAGGCGAATTTTGAAGAACAGTTTCTGGTTATGGGTATTTTGGGGCCGCCGTTTGGGGGCCAGAACTTTGGGGCCAGTTCTGTATTATTGTAAAGACTCTTCTACAATAAGCAAGTTTATCTTTTACTCTCAGGTTTGCTTCGCTCCATTGCGCTTGCTTTTCTTACAGAACTTGAATTAGAAAGGGCTTTGAAGTTCTGCTGGTCGAAATCGGTAACAAAATCGAAAATGTAGTCATAGCCCAAAACTTTGTAGGAAATCTCTTCATGTGGGTCGTCGACTGTCGAATTGGTCAGGACTGTTGAGGAATCGTATTCAGAAGCGCAAAGGGGCTTTGAAGGTGGGAAACGTCTTTTTTCTCTCGTATTAATTAATGTTCTTAGGTTGAGCCAAAGGATGAGGCCATTCAAGTGCTGTGAGGCCAAAGTGATGAAGATGCTTATGAAGAGGAAACATGCTGTGCGAATCATTGACAGTGGGAAGCGGGCCAATGATTTGATATATGAATATGTTAAGAACTTGATTTCACCCCAATTAGTTTTTTAACTTCACTTATTGCTACTTTACGAGTAGTAATGGTTTGAAGTATAAAAAAAATAAAAAACGTCTAAAAATCTTGCTTATTATAGTCCTTCTAAAATAATACAGAACTGGCCCATATGTTCCGACCCCCAAAGTTCTGGCCCCCCAAAACGGCGGCCTCAAAAATCACCATAACTCAGTTTTTTGCGATTGATTTCTCTCGAGCGGGAATTTCATTTGGTGTATAATGCCGCAAATACCATTTTCCCTTGGTATCTCCTGTGGTTTGGACCTTGCCTTATCCAGTGGCCATCCAAAGACCAAGACCCAAACCACGGGGTACCAAGAAAAATGGTATTTTTGAAATTAAAAACCAAAAGAAATCGTCGCTTGAAAGAAATTGATCGCAAAAACCCTTTTTCAAAATTCGTATTTGGAAAAAAGTTACGGCCGCTTGAAATCGCCCAAGTTTCTCTGTACTTGTAAAAATTTTTTTATTTTGTTGAAAACATTTGCGAAAATATTGAGCTGGTTTTGGACTCCCTAACTATACTAGTTCCAATTATTCAGAATAGTTCACATTTATCATGCGGAGAATGTGTTTGTAGATAGCAGGCTCTGGTTTTCGCAGACCTACTCTAAAACTTATAATACACTTTAGTTGCCTTTACCAAACTTAATGTTTGTACCTACAAGACTCCACAACCACATCAAACAAATTAGTGTATTCACCTAAAGTGTGAGTTTTCTTGGAGCGAGCTCTGTCTGTGAACCAGTTATTAGTTAGCACACCAACTTTAATTCCTTCTGCTTTCAATGTTTCGATTAAATGATCCATCTCGGATCAATTTTAAACGCGGAATCGGCACAATCAAATAGCTGAGAAAAAATTGGCAGGAAAGCATGCCCTGTCAGACTATTCTAAAATGAATGTTGTTAAAATAATGGATGTGAGCACACGGTGACACAAATATTTTTACAATTACCGTAAATATGCCAGCTAAGTCACCACTTACGTTGTGTTAAAGAAATGTGGAGAATGTACACGATTCTCAACCTTGATCGTTCACAATGACGGTAAATCCTCAATCGCCAATTTTCAACCTCATCTTCAACTTCAATCCTCAACTTCCATTGTGAACGATCGAAGTTGAGGATTGAATGAGATTGAAGATTGAGGATTTCTCGTCATTGTAAAAGAGGCATTATCTTTTTTAGGAAAAATTGTGTCCTGACACCCTCTATAATTATGGGGGGACACATTAGCTTAGGTGGGAAGTGGTTTAGTATACGGCAGTAACTTCAAATACTGTTTTTGGAGTCTCAAAAAAGCCAAAACATAAAAAGGTGAAAGGCAGAGTAAAAGCAAATACAATGCATTATTTTTCGGGCAAGCTTTGAACGCAAATTTATTTTGAAAGCGTGATTTTCAACAAAAATTTATGTGAAAACGGTAATGTGACGGGTTATACCGAAAAAAGGTAAAGAAATATTTGGTAAAATTTCTTTTGGTAAAAGCAAATTTGGCAACATTTTCTATTGGTAAAGCAATTTTGTGGTTCTTTTTGTTTCCAAGACACTCTCATTCCAACTTCCTCTTCTCTTCCCCTTCTTTTTCAAGTTTTTTATTCTCTCAGTAAAATTCTCCTATATTACAGTCGACTCTCGATAACCCGCCACCCCCCTCAAGTTCGTTCCCGCCTCGGGCCCGACACTTTTTTTACCTCAATTTTTGAAAAATTTTGCCGAATATGATTCGTCGGGTGGCTACGGACTCAGATCCCGGAAACTGAAAACACGGACAACTCAGCTTTGTGACAACTGATCTCAGAAGAAATTCATATATAGGACAACTCAGTTTGAGACAACTGACACATTGACGACTGAGATGATCCAAAACTGAGCCAAAAACGATTTAAATCTCGAAAAACTGGTCTTAACACGATTCGTTTTTTTTGCCAACTCATCCCAAATAAAACTCATCTTTTTGACATTTGGGCGGGAAATAATTTGATTGTTTAAAATTGGTTTTTCGTACTCCCGAGCTAAATTTTTGTCTGTCTTGGTTAGACTCACCTATTTTATACTAATTTATTGTTTTTTTCGATGAAAATTTGTCTGTGTTTGTCGGTGCTGGCTTCAATATTACTCTTTACAAGCCGAAGAGGCGCCAGTAGATTGTAGGTTTGTTTCAATATAAGCCTAAGCTCATTTCGACATCAGAACACAGTTGTGGTGTAGAAAATAGGTACTGGTAGTCAGGTGGCGAGAAATCACCCTGAACTACTCCTTAAACTAGTCAAACCACCGTGGATTACTCAAAGCAACCTAAACCACTTAAACCAGTGTTAGGGTTATATTGCTGGTATTGCATTACTTCCATACTCTTTCGCATGGACCTCTTTCTTTAACTCTCTGGATTTGAAGACTTGAAGGTACCCACCAATGATTTCGGGATTTATTCACTTGAAATCGTAATTTTGGTTTTGTCAAACCTAATTTCACAAGGGATTTTAAGTTTGATAGCATGAATTTTTTTGAATATTGACTACTTTTATATATACTGTACCCCAGCAGTCCTTCCACTTTTACAGTCCATCCCATCTCAACAAAAAAATTAAATGACAACAGCAATACAAGTTAACAATTTATTCGCTCAAAAAAATAGATAGCGACACTATTGAAATTCGCCAATGGTGCTTCAAGGGATGATTTTCTTTCGAGCATTTCTTCAGCCAGTCATCATCTTCGTAGATCCAGCATACGATGTCTTTATAGGTGGTTGGTTTGATCAGTTCCGATTAGTGGTCCGAGGCTATATCAATCATGAAGCAATTTTGAGAACATTCCGCAGTTCAGTTCATGGTGCAGTGGTTAACGTGATTGGGTCGATTATTTTAGGTCACATTGGACACGATCTCAAACGTATAGATAGAAAAATAAAATCGAAAAGTCTGAAAAGTGGGGGGGGAGTTAAATCGTAAGTAAACTAAAACTTTGAATAAAAACTCAATGGCAAGACTTCAAAAAAATTGGGGACGAATTCACCTGGGGACGAATTCCTCAATTCACCTGAGGACGAATTCATGGGGACGATCACCGAGGACAAATTGATCAAGTTGACTGGGGCGATTAACAATGAAGCACAGAAAAGCACAAATATAAATTTGCGCCTAAAATAGTTAACAATTTGAAAAATTGAACAAATTTGTTCAAAAATAGCATTTGAGCGATATCTTAAAAACTCACAAAGCCGAGCCGAACACTTTGTTCAGTATGTTCGCGAGCCAAATAGTTCATTGATACAAATGGCATCAGCTCGTTTAGCTGCTTTCAAAAGTATAGTATTGCGATGCAATTGGCCGACAACGAGCCTGGCTCCGAACCCTAACTGCTAAGTCATTATAAATTTTCGAAGATTCGGAGGGCGCTAATTTAAATTTTGAAATTCTGACTTAAAACCCATGATACCACCTGTGGTTCAAAAAATTTTTGGATACTATCCAGGTGTATGGAATAGTATCCAAATGGTTTGCTTTAAGTACAGGGCTCGGATCTCAAAAATTTTGAAATAAGGACACTTGACAATTACGATACCGTATTTTCTCTTTTAAACCACCATGGGGGATTATTTCCCTGAAAAATCGGAAAGTTTTGAGGTCGATTTTGAAATTTTCGGGTGCTCAACCAAAATCTGAAAAGTGTAATCAGGTAAATTCGTGCCTTTACCAAAATAAAATTTACCAAGTGTGATTTTATTAAATGTGTCTTTACCAATATTTTTTACCAAATGTGCCGTTTACCAAATATTCCTTTACCTTTTTCGGTACACCCGTGTGACGTTAAAGATAATTATGTTAGCCGATGGGAAGCTTGAGGCGGCATTATGGCGAGAGGGACTTTACATTGAATCGACTGAATTAAAAAACTGACTTTTTTACTGTAGAAGTAAGAAAACACGTTTTCAAAATCCGGGAGTGTTATTTCACCCTTCTCGAGAGCATTGAAAATTGGAACAACTTCTGCAGAAAGTAAAGTGGAAACAACAGATCCAGATAAAAGACCACGAGAAGTTTCAAAATCTACAAAAAATGTTCTTATAGTTTTTGGCACGAAATGAATACTCAAAACATTTACTTTTCCAAAGTTGCATAGGGCTGGGAATTAGTACACCTCCCATGTCAAAAATAACTGCTTTGATTATTGGCATTGCTAGAGTGATGATCTGCAATAATAATATTCTAACTACAGTCAAACCTCGATTTAACGGTTCGTACACATTTGATCCCAACTTCAACCTTGGATTCAGGTTAAAATCCAGCTAAATTTAAGTCAGGAAAGACGTTTAAGCCTGTCCTAACATACGCTGGACTACCCTGAACCTAAGCCTAAAACCCTGAGTTTTAGGCAAAAATTTTTGGGATCAAATGAGTATGTACGGATTTAACGGCCCCCACCGTTGGTTCGTTGCCGCCTGGGGTCCGAAACTTTTTTTACCTCAATTTTTTAGGTCTTTTGACAATTCTGTTTTTACAGTCTTGTCCTAAATATCGCAAGGATTCGGATTTTGCCGATCATTTTTCGAAAAGAACAAGTATTAAATGTGCCTTGTTCTGGCTGAAAAGTGCCTTGTTTTTGGTTGAAAAGTGCCTTGTTTTTTGAGTTTTAGTCGAAGAAGCAAGTAACTAAACAATTTTTTCAAAGTGATAACATCATCAGATAGCCCTGCGATTCTAGTTTCTAACAGTATATTATTTGTTGTAACATCTTTGCAAAACATAGCACGAAAAGGGAAAATATGAATCAAATTATTCTTGTGACTTGTTTCATATTTTTACCTTTTTGTGCTACATTTTGCAAAGATGTTACAACAAATAATACACTGTTAGAAACTAGAGTCGCCGGGCTATCTGATGATGTCATCACTTTGAAAAAATCGTTTAGTTACTTGCCTTTTTCGACTAAAACTCAAACAACAAGGCACTTTTCAGCCAGAACAAGGCAGATATAAGATTTATCCTTTCAAAAACCTAAAATTTTTGCTTTTAAAAAAGCAAACCTTCGATTTAACGGCCCCTTTTAAAAAATTAGGGGGCCGTTAAATCGAGGTTTTGCTTTTTTAGAAGCAAAAATTTTGTGCTTTTGAAAAACGATCGGCAAAATCGGAGTCCTTGCGATATTTGGGACAAAAATGTAAAAACAAAATTGTCAAAAGACTTTAAAAATTGAGGTAAAAAAAGTGTCGGACCCTAGGCGGGAACGAACCATATGTGGAGGCCATTAAATCGAGGTTTGACTGTATTTTGTTTTCTATGGAAGGAGGAAATCAGCATCTCGTCAGAAGTTCGGTACAATTGCCAAAACTACAGAACCAGTAGTTTGTCACAACTGTGAAGACTACATAACCAGTAGTCACTTACTTTGGACGTTTGAATTATCGGGATTTTATTAATAGTTTGGCAAATTGCGATTTTCAAACATGAATTTTTGTTTCCATTCCAAGCTTTAAAAGCACTCCAGGAAAGCACTGCAGATTATTTATTGCTTGCACGAAGAAAGAAAATCTATCTTTTTGTTTGATGCAGGAAAAGAATACAAATGGCATTTTCACGCTGAAATTTTAGAATTTACTGATCTTCCTAATACTATGGTTGAAAAGTCAAGAATTGTCGGCGTAAGTAAAACTTTTTGTTTGAGTCTTTTCTATGAAAGATTTTAGACCAACGAGAATGATACAGAAGACAATTCAGACGTGGAAAACGCCGAAGAGAAATATAAATTTGTAAGTTAATCGATATTTTTGCTATCGAGTACCCTTACGGTGCGAATTTGAATGTAACGCGACTCATCACCGATCCCATCTGTCGCACTATACCGTGACTCGACTGTATTGCTAAAATTTAAAAAAAAATGCGGTTGGGTGATGGCATGATGGCAGGTGATGGCAAAATGCGGTTGGGTGATGGGAATACCTGCACATCTAAAAAATTTTAAATCAGTCAAATTGACTGGCAAACATGGTAACCTATCCGAAAAGGGGCACCGGAGCCGACGCCCGGTGCCAGTTTTAGTGAGGCCCGGCGCCGATTTTTTCGAGCGTTCAGGTGTGGTGTTGGCCATATGCGAAATATGGGTGAGCTATTTCAAATGATCGGCCATTTGACTCTCCTTAGGACTATGGAGAAATTTTCAGCTGTGGAAATTTGTGGTAGAAATGACTGTGAAAATAGCCGAGTTTTGGCCATACGGCCGGCTACCGTATTTCCTCTAATAAACGCCCTCCCCAAATACAATTTCTCAAATACATTCATATTTATAGCAGGTTTTTGCTTTTGAACGCAACATACGTTATATGCCATAATGTGGCGCAGACTTCCAGCTACATTTTTTATATAACATACGACTGCCCTACGACTGGATGCAACCTATTACTGGATACAACGACTCGATACACTTTTTCATACATGTCCTCTGCGTAGGTACAGGATCGACTTGAAAATGCTTTTTATTACTTTGTTTGCAGTTCGCGATACATGTTCGAGTCCGTCCCAACATACGCTGGCCTACCCTAAGCCTAAGCACAAACCTAAAAACCATGTTGCTAATATCATTTTTAATATTTTTTGACCATATTTAGATCTACAAATTAGGTTTGAGGCAAATATTTGAAAAAATAATTAAGTGATCTCCTAAAATATTTTTTTGATATTTTTGGCCATAATTTGAACATTACTTAGACTTATCCTACAAAAATGATTTTTGTGTGTATCGAGTCGTTGTATCCAGTCGTAATTGTATCCAGTCGTTGTATCCAGACATAAGTTGTATCCAGTTGTTGTTACAACATAACATACATTGCGCTCAAAAACAAAACTTGGTATAAAAGGCGGAGAATGAATTTAAGAAGTTCCGGATTTTGGGGAGGGCGCTTATTAGAGTTTTGTTTACGTATTTTCGTTGACTCGATTGTTCTGATCGATGAATGCCTAATTTCAGAGCGAAAAAGGAGATGATCTTCGCAGGCGAACACATGAAACACCTAGAATACTTTGTGTAAGTCTCTGTTCTAATAATTGTCTGATGGAATATTCATATAGTGAATCAATGTAGTAAAATTTAATCACTATTAATTTTAGTCAAAAGAGAAAGATTGTGCTAAGCTCGACATCAAGCCGCCTCTATTCGTTTGTGCTCCCATGGTCAGATACTCAAAGTAATTATTTTTCTGACGAATTTGTTTGTCTAGTTTTAGTTTGTCTATGCACAAATTTTTAGATTGCCATTCCGAAAGCTGGTTTCAAATTATGCATGTGACTTGGCCTACACTCCAATGATTTTCGCCCAGTGCTTCCTTAACTCGGAGAAATGCAGAGATGTGGAATTTTCAACGGATGAGGAGGACTGGCCAATCGTACAATTCGCTTCAAACAAACCAGAGGAATTCGCGGGTGCAGCAGCCCTTGTGTATGGGTGAGTTTTTGGTATAAGTCATTCCAAACCTCTGCCATCCATGCCCATTCAGAAATAATAATGCAACTCTTTTGACAGGCAGGTGCGCGGAATTGACCTTAATTGTGGATGTCCAAAGCATGAGGTTCGCAAGGGTGGGTATGGGTCGAAAATGCTGGATGAACCTGAGCTCATAGGTACAAATCATGTTTCAAATTATTTTTTTACTATTTTCTGTTCTAGCCGACATAGTGCGTCATACAAGGGCTGAAATATCTGATCCGGAGTTCACAATTTCAACGAAGATTCGTATCCAGTACCCTATTTCCAAATCAGTTGATCTCTGTCAAAAGGTTGGCTGTGTTTAAAAAATATATCTCTCAAATAATGCATTTCAGTTGGAGCATGCTGGTGTATCGCACATTGCAGTGCATGGCAGAACCAAGGATATGAGGGCGGAAAAGCCAGACATCGATGCTATCGCTACAATCAAAGCAGCAGTGCAAATTCCCGTATACGCTAATGGGGACTGCAAATCTTATGAAGAAGCGCTGGAAATGGCTAGGATAACAAAGGCGGATGGTATTTTCTCTGTAATTGTGTCTTATTGCATTAAAAATTTTTTTAGGAATTATGGTGGCCAATGGTTTGCTTGCTAATCCTGCTCTTTTTGGTGGGCATCCAAAAACACCATGGAGATGTGTGCAGGAATGGGTCATTTAATCTTTTACCGTCCTAGTTTCAATCCTTCAATTATAGTTTGATCTCAACGATTCAGTAGAGATGACTTTTGACAATTTCCACCATCATCTAATGTTTATGCTGAGGTCAGTGCTGCCCAAACAACGGAGGATAGCCTTCAATGAGCTTAGAACTTTGAGTGCGGACAAAGAATTTCTCTCAGAATACATATGAAACGAATTTCACTATTGTTAAGTTTGTTGCTGTTTTGGTTAAAGAATAAAATTTTCCTGCTAAATTCTGAGGTGATTAACCATTCATTTTTATTGCATTACCCTTACGTCATCGAGTGGTGGTCATACCTAAAGAACTTTTACGGTTGGTCACAGCGCGTGACGCAATTATTTTATGTGTAACGTGTTTACGTAAATGTGTCTATATATCTCCCTTTGCTGGACAATATGGGAGAATGGTTTTGTAAATCTCTAAGAAATTGGTTTATCCACACCTGATCAGCCGATAAAACTTTTTTTGCAGACAAGTCAAAAAGTAATGGGCGCCCAGCTGGAGATTGCATAAACAGAACACTGTCTTCGCTGTTAGCTAAAAAGTTGAGAGGAACTCTTTGTTGTTCATTTCAAGGTCCACTCCCTCAGCTGGCTCAGATGCCCCAGGCGATTTCTCCGTCATAATTTTTTTTTGAAGGTGGTGGGAAAATGGGAGAGGAAGATAAAGGTGAGAAGAAGGGGATGTTGGTATTCTTCTTTGTGATTAGTCATCCCTCTTACTGCTACCTCTTTATAATGACAGTTTGCAGTGGTGTGCAAACGAGGAGGGAGGAGGCAGCAACTTCGCTCGAATCAAGTGACACTTGCTTTTATTTTCCTCAACTTGTACAACTTTCTCTTCCATTAAGAATATTAAATGAGGTGAAGTAGTGAAAGCTCTGGATTTCATTTCTACGGGTGTCTAAAAGAAACTCACCGGATCTTGCTGTTTGTAGTGGTGAAGACGCATATTGTTACTTTGTTTGTTGATTGGATATATATTGGAAGATGATATCGGCAGTCTCTATAGTTCCCAGTATTATGGTCATGCTTTTTGCTCTCGCTTCATCCCAACAATGGGTAAGCGATTGTAAAATTTATTTTTGCCAATATTTGGTCTTATCTTTTGTCTTAAAAGCGGGTCGGTAAAAAGGTAGCCAAAGATTCTTTTTATGCCATCTCACTCTTGAATGACCAACCTTTTTTAATATTTAAAAATTATGCAGTTGGTGTAATCAAGTAGCTAAGATTCAGAGCTACCAAACAAACTATTGATTAATTACTTGGAGCCGCACTCGGATCCGTTAGCGGCTCCAGAGTGCAGCTCCACTCAATTCTATACACAATTTTTCAAAATATTATCTATTTTATCAATTCAACTATACCACTATATCTTAATTGAACTATACCACCACATCTCAATCAAACCCTAATTCCGTGCTCGGACCGTTTTCTAATTAGCTTCGAAATGAACGTTGCCATTCTTCGAAATAGTGTTTAAGGAAAAACTTAAAACATTTAAAATATCATTGAATATTTCTTTAGCTTCATTCACGGCAATGATAATGATAACTCCTAAGTAGTTCTCGTACGCTAAAAACGATAAAAAAGTTGTTTCCTGATATTTTCTGAGCTAAAAAGTTGAATTTTTAAATTTTTTTGACCAAAATTTGACTCTTTGGTACCAAGGTAAGCCATCTTAAAAACATCCAAGCCACAAACTTAAAAACGGTACCTAGATCCTTTAGAAAGATGATATTTGAACATAGTTCTGGTAACCGTTGCTTACCGCATATAGAAACTCTGGTATGCATATGTTTTTATGCATCACTTTCGAGTGATTTGTGTATAAGGTATGTGGGTGTGCGCATCTCAACTCCAAGCCCCCTGCGCCCCCGAAGGGGGCTTGTTAAGTTAGAGATGCGCGCACTTACTTACCTTAGACATGATTCCAAGAAGAGCTCTTGATCATAAAATACATATAGAGACTCTTTTTGCAAAGCTCCAGTGACCGAAATGTGGTAGAACACAAGGCCAAAAGTCAAATTGTGGTCAAAAATATAAAAACAACTTTTAGCTCAGAAAATATTAAGAAACAACTTTTTTTTATCGTTTTTAGCATATGAGGAGATGTTTAAACGCTATTTTTGAAAAATTAAAAAATGATTTTGAATTTGTTGTTTGAAATTTGAATTTACTGCGGGAATCATTTTTAGCCAATGTTTTCTGTCTTGATTATTTTGTTTTTGTCCTGAATCACTGAGTAGGATCCTTAACAAAATAAACTTAAGATGTGTCTACAAAACTTTAACTTGGACCTCAACAAAAAATTTCGAAACATACATGTTCATTTTTACTTGGATGTCTATTTTTTTCCTATAAAAGTTGTGAGTAACTCATTGTAATTTTGGTAAAATAAAGCTTTTTTTTATTAATAATTAGTATTATATGCATTCAGGATTACAATGACTACTCCCCCACAATTCAATTCACCCAAGCCATGTTGCCCCTGTACAACCAACAACCAGCAATGCCCACCGACCTGCCTTACAACTACCTGTATCCAGGTCCACCTCCTGTACCTCCCACTAACCCTCCCCCTCAAGTATATACCCTTCCTTACGCCTCTTATCGCAAACCCCCCACTGGAGTAGACTCCCAACAAAGAGCATTGCTCTCCAAAATAGCTGAAGAGTCAGAGAATTTCAACTCCCCCCGCCATCACAAAACAGCCTCCCCAGCCAGCACTAAAGAGCAGGCTTTCCAACAACTCCTGTCCAATTTTGTCACCCAGTTGCCGAAGATAGCGCAGAGCATGGTTCAAATAGGAGTAAATGGTGCTGGCACTGGTCCTGACAAAGACAACTGGATTTCTTTGACCAGCACTACCGTTTCACCCTCTGACCAATTTCGGCCGATCGGCTCAATAGAAGAAGTGGAAGAGACAGAGCAAGTCAGTAGTGTTGGTCCTATGGAGCAAAGTAGTAGACAAGAAGGCAATGCGGGAAGTTTAATCAATTCCATGCCAGAACCAGCAACCTTTTTGTCCTTTAACAAGCTGCTCTCTTCATTTGCTGGAGGCGGTAGAGCAAAGGGACAGAATGAGCGCGAGGAAACCATCTACGATATGAGTAATGTTCGAGGAACTCCTATTTTAAAGGTTGGTTGCAGTAAACTCATTGAAATGAAGACAAATGATAAATTGCTGGAAATCAGGGCATAATGGCGTTTGTCCTATTTTGGACATCTTCTTTAATTTTAAACTTTTAAAGTTTTTTAGCTAAAGTGGAGCCTTAGCAACAATGGTTCAATGTATGTAGAAACGGTCTTGAACTAACAGAAAACCCAATAAAACAGAAATCAAAAAATTCAAAAAATATAAAAAAAACCGCAAACATTTTAAAAACACATTAAAAAAATTTCTATCCTAACATCTAAAAAATTGTCTCAATAATTGTTTTATATAAGGTTCTGATCTAGAAATTCTGAATCATCCTTTTTTTTAAAGATTTGTCTTTTTTGGGACCTCGAATCTTTTTTATGTTGGAAATGCTAAAAATGGAAAAAAAATCGCTTCGAGAAGGCAATAAGCGCGAAAAAAATAGAGTTTTTACTTGAAAAATGATTTTTTTCTAAATATCCTTTTTCGAGGACTCTATTCTTATAGCAAAATTTAAGTAATGAGAATTATGGGCTGTCAGTTACACTAGATAAAACTAGTTAGGTTGGCTCATAAGTTCTTACAAAATATTTGAGTGGTAAAGTCAATTTATCCAAAGTTTTGTACTGATAGCTTGTCATATACTAAACCAAAGCTATTTTCTTCTACTTCCTTTTCCGTAAAACAATTTGCTTTTCAAATAAAAAACCTATTGCAATTTCCGCTCATCAATATGGACCATCAAAATTTGACTAAGGGAAATATCCGCACTTAGATCCGCCACGAATTTGAAAGCTGCATTGCAGGAATAAAATTTATTCTTTAAGCTTTTTTGTAGTGCACATCAAGAGCTACAAAAACCATTTTACAGAACAACTTTTAAATGTAAGAATGGTTAGATATAGCTTTTTGAAAAAAAATAAAATGACCAAAATCCAAGTTTATTCAATTTTTTAAAGGGTTTATTTTTTTCCAAAAGCTATGTCTCCAAATTATTTTTTAAAAACTGTTCTATGAACTGGTTTTGTAGCTTTTATACTGCGCTACAGTATTTTGCTGAAATTTTTGTGTAACGTTTAACCTTTAATTGAACTTTTAATTACTTAAACTACCGTATTTTCTCTAATAGAAGACCTCTCTCCAATAGAAGCCCCCTCTAGAGGCTGAGTGAAAAATATAAGCCCCCTCTCTAATATAAGCACCCCCCTCAAAATAAAAAAAGTTTACTAGTATGCATATATTTTAGTGGGTTTTACCAACCCAGTTTTGCCACAAAAAATCGTTGAAATATATAAGCCCCTCTCCAATAGAAGCCCCTCTCCAATAGAAGCCCCCTCTCTAATAGAAGCCCACCCAAAAAGTTTTGTACTGATAGGCCGTTAGTCAAATTTCCCTTAGTCAAATTTTGATGGTCCATATTGATGAGCGGAAATTGCAATAGGTTTTTTATTTGAAAAGCAAATTGTTTTACGGAAAAGGAAGTAGAAGAAAAGAGCTTTGGTTTAGTATATGACAAGCCTATCAGTACAAAACTTTGGATAAATTGACTTTACCACTCAAATATTTTGTAAGAACTTATGCGCCAACCTAATAATTAATTGCAGTCCATCGATGAGCCAAGTGAGGCAATAGACAAGGACTTGTCAGGCCTAACATCAACAGCCCAACCCTCCATGCTCATGAATCTAATCAGACCCTTGCTGACTGGCCACAAAGGTGTAGATACAACTGTGGCAAACATAAATACAACCACTACATCAAAACCAACCAAACCAGAGTCAGATGAGACGGATAATCTATTGGCCAGTCTGATCCAGGGGAAATTACCCAAAATCGACTGGCTCAACGCTTTTCTCGGGCCGAATGCGAAAACAGGAGGATTTGGTAGTGGAGCTAAGGAGGAAGGCAATGCATTAGCTCAAATATTTGGCGGAAAAGGAGGTGGAGGGGCAGGAAGTTTGCTGTTTGGTTCAGGGCTGGATGATGATCCCAATGTGATTAGCCGGAGAAATCAAAACTAATTTAGTGCATAAATGTTTTAAATTTTATAGAAAGTTGTATTTATAAGGTCAAGTAAGTCTTAAAATAAATTATAGTTAAATCTTCAAGTTGCTGTTGTTGTGTGACACACACAAGAGACGTAGCCGAAATTTGTTTCATTGGGGGCTAAAATCCAGCATGACCCCAGAGGTCATTTTAACTACACCGCTTTTTACTGTTACCGTAGTTCCTCTAATAAACGACCCCCCCAACAAACCCGGTAAATTGCGTATGTGACATTGTGTTTTGGACATCTTTTCTGGTGTCAACGCCCAGGCACTACACATACCATAAAATGACCTCTGGGGCTGGGAATCTGGATTCTATTTTGGTGTTTAACATGCCTAGGGGTTGAGACGAAAACATGGGTTAAAAACACAAATTCAGAAAAATAAAAACCGGTTTTGGGGAGGGCGTTTTTAGGATATGTATCTTTTTTGGCGCAAATTGGCTCTTTTTTGATGCAAAAAGACCTGATTTGCACCGAAAAAAAGCCAATTAGCACCAAAACCTTTTTGCACAAAAAAGGGCCGATTCGCACCAAAAAGAAATCTATTTGTACCAGAAAAAATCCATATCCGGTTTTTTATAGAAAATACGGTATATTATTTTTATTCTACAATCTTTTTCAAGAGAGAAAACTTGAGCCCGGTTAGCACCTCTCCTCGCCCCTGGATACATTCAGGCACAATTGGCTCTTTCCATAGGAGAAATACTTTGACTAGGGTTAAATCAGGCCTCGCAGATGTGACGCCTTAAAGATCTTTTACTTTTTCTTAGTTTCTTTTGCATGCAATTTTTTTCATCTGCAATTTTTTCGCCAGTAATTTTATGAAACTATGAATAAAAAAATTGTGGATGTTTGAGTCTAATCCAGGACAAATTACCCAAAATTGATTGTCTGAAAAACAAAATCGATTTTTTTTATCAAAATTTTCCAAGTGTTGCGAATTGATCATTGGATAAATTTGACGTTTTTTTTTCAAATTTAAGCTCTGATGAGATGAAAATTTCAAAATTGTCGAGTTTTTTTCGCATGCGGCGCTTTCTTTCATTTACGATCTTCTGCATTTTCAAGCCGCTACCATGTTTCGCAAATTCAAACAAGAACATACCAGCATTTAGTCGGCATGAAAGGGGCATCTTTATGCATTCTCATCCAGCTTTTAAAGGTTTCTGTCTAATTTTTAAAAAATAAAATAATAATCAACAGCAGGTTCAACCTGAACGAGTGAAAAACGGCACTATTCAAAAAAATTTGCTGGTGTCCGCCTTTATTTGCGGTTTAAGCCTCCGTTTTTGACGAGAACCATGATTTTTATACCAAAGGAGTTCTATTAGGGTGGTATTTAATTTCGCCCGCTAATTTCTTAAAAATGCCCTCTAATTTTTTATTTGCATTTTTCTCAACATTTTTCTTTGAATTTTTAAAAACTTTTAACATTATCGTGTAGCCCAAGATCTCAGCTTTCTAATGAATCATCAAACTTTATTGCATGATTTCAGAAATCTAGATATTTAGAGGTTGAGACGAAACAATACCTATTTTTTTCAAACCCCTAAATCTTATCATTTCTGAAATCATTCAATAAAGTTCGATAGCTCGTTAGAAAGCTGAGGTCTTGCGCTACACGATAGTGTTAAAAATTTTAAAAAGTTTAAAGAAAATTTAGAGAAAAATGCAAATAAAAAATTAGCGTGCATTTTTCAGAAATTAGCGGGCACAATTAAATGTTACCCGTTCTGCAGGGTGTGGTCCAAGAAATTTGAACACTTTTAAACCGTCATAACTTTATGTCCTCGCACGATTTCGAAATTCTGTAAACGCAGATCGACTCAGTTTTTGATGACAATTTTTTTTGGTATATAAGGTCAAGACCACGATTTTCGCTTGGTCCCCCCTGTTGTTTTGGCCTTACCCATCCAAAGGCCACCTACAGACCAGGAGCCAAACAACAGGGGTGACCAAGCGAAAATCGTGGTTTTCACATTATATACCAAAAAATTGTCATCAAAAACTGAGTCGATCTGCGTTTACAGAATTTCGAAATCGTGCGAGAACAAAAAGTTATGACTGTTTAAAAGTGTTCAAATTTCTTGGATCACCTTGTATAATGTCAGGCATGCATTTTTTACCGTTTTTTTTATTAAACTTATCTGTAACTTACCAAATTTTTACTTACTAGTAAGTTAAACAATCCTAATTAAGACCAAGCCTTAGTCCAGCTAATGTATACTCTTTCGAAAAAGTTAAGTGCACTTACTGGGTGCGTCGGGGTTGTATGTCTCCAAATACTGTGTTGTTCTGTTATTTATTGTTAAGATGATTTTAGAATTTGCTTTGTTCAAGATATGTCTGCACCAACTGAATTATAAATCTGCTCTTCCAAAACAAAAGGAGAATTAATAATCCGCTGAGTCGCCAGCTCTTTTTTCTTCCTGCTGTGGAATGTGAACTTTCCGGCCAAGGAGAAACAAAGAGAGGAGGTGTTGGGACGGCCAGTTCTGTGCACTAGAGAGGCGGGGGTGGGTCAAGCTAATCAAACAGTCCATTCTTCATCTGTGGGGCCAGCAAGGTGGATATTAATCCAGTAAGCACTAGCTTTAAAAGGCCTGCATTATTATAATATCACTGCTGGTCTAAAACTACTACTTCTGCTGTGCTTCACCTGCTGCATCTACTACTTAGGTCCCCATCATCCTATTGCAACAATGAGGTACACTGCCAGGCATTTTAACAATGCTTTCGGCACAACATATTGTTACTTGTTGCTTGTTTTGTGCATCGGCTGTGTGCATGCCAAAAGAAAACATACACACGGATCTACTTTGCAGGTTGGCTAGTTTATAAAACTTGTGTAATTTAGATAGTTGATAGTGTTGTCAAAAACCCTTTTGATCACTAAAGACAGTCAAATCTCCATTCAATGACTCCTTCGATTAAACGACCACTTGGTAACGACCATTTTTGACCTCTAAGAACAGGATCAGATTTCCATCTGTTCATCTCAAAAATTAGAGTACAGGCCAGTCAAAAATGCTGACTTAATGTCAAAGAAAATGCAAAAACGTTACACCAAATTATGTGTATTTTTGCAGTGAACACATTGAAATATGCCTGTTTTGGTAATGAGTCATATACAGGGCTGGAAATAAAAAAATCGAAAAAGGGATACTTGGCTGAAAAGGATATTTATAGTATTTTATTCGGGCGGCGGTAAATTCCCCCTCTAACTTTGTCTTGACAGGATTATTAGAAAAACCATTTCGAAGTTATTTTTTTGCCATAATGGACCCAGAATAGTATATAGGCCTAATAAATTATTGTTCTTAGTAATTTGTTCTCTTGTTCACAATTTCGCCTATTGGTTTCACGGTTATTAATTCTTGTTTAGTTCGAGATGGAAATCATTTCAAGTGAGAGGAACAAGCCGATGGGCAACTACGAAGATTATCTATACTGGCGAAAAGAGCAAAAGGGAAAACGAACTTATTGGCACTGCCTATTTTATCGAGTCGGAGCTGATGAGAAAGCGGAGAGCAAGTGCCCAGGTACTTATAAAATTCTTAAGATATTTTTTGGGGTTGAATGGTATTTTTACTCAGGAAGAGCCTCAACTGTCGATGACATGGTGAAAGTAACGACGACACACAATCACTACGCCGACAAGAGCAGCCTGGCAACTTTTTATACTGAAAATATCGTTTCAACATGTTTTTAGTTGTTTCGAAGAGGGAAAATCAGGCGAATCAAAAGATAGCCGAGAAGAAAGCCAGGACAGAAGTGGACGTCATCACACTTGATGACACTTTCGTTAAGGTTTATAAATATCTCTAAAAATATCATATGCTTTTTAGAGATAATGATGAAGTGCTTGCAAACAAGTTCAGAATCAAGTTAAGCAGGGAGCAGCTAGGGTGCTTGAAACCAACGGCATGGATGAATGGCCAAACTATCAACTGATTGTCCAGCGGAATGAAGACAATTTGAATGTTCCATTGGTATTCTTATTTAGCAGTATTCATTATTATTGTTTTTTTTTGTTCAAGGTTTCTCCTCTGATTCTCTTTTCTGCACACAACTCCAATAAAAAGGTCCAAACGCTGTGCTCAACTGGGTAGAGATGTGGAATTTTTTTTCAGCATTAAATAAATAAAATACGAAAAAACACGTAGTGCACAATCACCCATTTAGGGCCACAAAATAGGTACGAAATTTCACAAAACTTAAATATGTAACAAGTCAAACCTGCCCTGCGCTCGAACCAAGGTCTAACTTCTTCTAATTGTCTATCAACAGACTCAAAATTACGAGGTAAACACAAAAAGCTCCTCTCAAACGAAAAAATCCTGTCAAGGCAAACTTAGACGGGGAATTTACCGCAGGGGAATTCACTGCGGGGGAATTTACCTGGAGCCATTTTATTCAGTACATATTATAAAGATTTTTAGGTAAAATTAAATAAAAAAAAAGGTTAGAGTTCCGAAAATAGACGAAACTTTTTAAAAAGGTCATTTTAGGGTACTTTTCACCAAATTTTAGCATTTGGTAAAAAAAGGTAAAAATGATAGATCTTGAACAGGTTTTTACTTTCTGGGGCCTACCGCATATAGAAATTCTGGTATGCATATGTTTTTATGCATCCAGAGTCACTTTCGAGTGATTTGTGTATAAGGTATGTGGGTGTGCGCATCTCAACCCCAAGCCCCCTGCGCCCCCGAAGGGGGCTTGTTAAGTTAGAGATGCGCGCACTTACTTACCTTAGACATGATTCCAAGAAGAGCTCTTGATCATAAAATACATATAGAGACTCTTTTTGCAAAGCTCCAGCAAGAATCGTGTTTTTATCGTGTAGATCAGAAAAAAGTGGTTTTGGAGAAGAGAAAGAAGTGATTTTGGGTCACTTTTCAAAAAATCCGAGCATGGGGAAGGGGGGTTGAACTATAAAAGTACCAATTTCACTCCGGTATAACAACGACTCGCTACGAAATATTACTTACTGCAACATCTTTTTACATGTCTAATATTGTCAAAAATAATAATTTTTTTACTTAGGCGCAGATCAGTCTACCGAATTTTAAAACGGACTCAAAGATGAGTACCAAACTGTGCGACAATGAAAAAGTTTTGAATTCCGGCAATGGTAAAAAAAATGAAACGACTAAGCACCACATTTTTCTTGATTTTAAAAAATTTTAAGTTTTTTAACATCTAAAATGGCGTTAAAACATTATTTTAGCGATTTTCTGATGAAGGTGTTATTTTATACTTCGAGGTTCCAAGTCCAAATTTCCAAACTAATCAAAATCCATCTGAAAACAAAGATCTAATTAAGGAGTACAAGCCATTTTTGTCAGCCGAAGCCTTCGACAAACTGGTGTCCATCTATGCCAACAAGTCTTTGCTGGTGATTGTGAGTGTTTATCATTTGTATTAAAAGCTCTATTTCAAAACCCAAATAGGACAAACTAAAAGAGTTGGATGATGTGTTCATGGGCTTGCCCGAAGATGTACTTGCCAAATTACCCACTCCCAAGGCCTTTCGCCGATTACCCCAGCAAGTGCAGTCCCAAGTGCACTCCATCTACTACAGCAAATCCATCAATTTTGAAGAAAAGCTTAAAAAACTAGAGGAATTGGTGCACAATTTGCCACACGAGCAGATCAAACTGATCCCTATCCAGAAAGACTTGCCTGGCTTGATTGAATTTGATGTGCCCGTGCTCCTCCAGTTCAATGGTCAAATTGTGAGCTGCTTGATATGGGGCTTGCAATACCTATTTTTATGCAACTCTAATTCAGGAGACCCATCTGCTCAGGAACTATTTGTCAGAACAAGACTTTGATACCCTCTCCAAAATTCTTACATCTCGCTCCAAAATGCCCGAAGTGGTGTGTTATTTAGCACTACAGTTAACTCTTGATATACAGTCGAGTGCCGATATAACGACACCCCAAAAAGTTCGTTCCCGCTTTGGGTCCGACACTTTTTTTACTTTGATTTTGAAGGCTTTTGCCAGTTCTGTTTTGGCAGTCTGGTCCCAAATATCGCAAAGATTCCGATTTCGCCGATCGTCTTTCAAAAACTAAATAATTTTGCCTCTAAAAAAGCAAAACCTCGATACAACGACACCCTATTTTCGAAAAGGGGTCCCAAACCCCAAAAGTCTATCGGCACTCGACTGTATTGCTAATCCTTTCAAGTTTATGTCTCCTCCGGGTCATAACCTTTTCTCCAGTTTTTAGTGATTGCAGTCTAAAAAATTGCAAGGATTCCGATTTTGCATGTACAGTCGACTCCCTCCATAGTGCACACCCAAGGGACTGGCGCCAGGTGTGCACTATGGCGGGGTGCACTATGGGGAGAGCTATTTTGCTTTAACACGGCCATGTGTGCACTATAGAGGGGTTTTCCATCTAAAACAAAGTTTTATTCAAACAACAACAGTATCAATAACACTCAATCATTTGTTAGCCGTAAAATAATCGAAAAGATTTTTCTGCTTCATCTTCTTCAAACGTTCATTCGTCAGTAGTTCATCCAGCTTGTCACACATTCCTAACACGGCAGGATCAGCAAAGTTAGTTTCCACGTAGCGCTGGAAGAGCTTGAATCCCTCGCTTCTTTTTGTTCGGAGTAGCCATAGAGAATTCCTTGAAAATGAAACTGTAACGTGACAAGCGCAAATAGAATAAGCACAAACAGTACAAAACTACACTCGCGAAAGTACATGAATAGAACAACAATGATGCGTTAGTTGTTTTAAATTTGTAATGATAAAAAAAATTAAACTAGTTTCGCTTTAAAACATTTACTTTTTTGAAAGTTAACGTAAAAATATGTAAAGTGTGCACTATAGAGAGAGACGTTTATTGGTTTGGTTCCAGCCCAGGTGTGCACTATGGCGGGGGGTGCACTATGGAGGGTGTACACTATGGCGGGGGTTCGTTACTATAAATTTATATGGTGGCCAACCAAATCAGAACAGGGTGTGCACTATGGCGGGGGTGTACACTATGGAGGGAGTCGACTGTACTTTTAGATAAGCTTACCGATTATCAATATAATACGACAAAAAAGATGCGGCAGTTCACCTTGTATGTGAAAACTTTCTAAACTGTCGAAAGACTTCGGCGGTCAGTGTTCGCAATTCGTGGTAACTTTTGGTTAATTTTGAAAATGCTAGTGAAGTGAGCAGTGTTTGGACTTTCAGGAAATGGTCGTACTCGTACTTCGTACTGCTAAATTTCAGCCGTCGTACTTCGTACTCGTAGCTCGTACAACTAAAATTTAAAGCTCGTATATCGTACTCGTACCTCGTACCAAAAAAAAAATTGCTCGTACTTCATACTCGTACTTCGTACTACAAACATTTGCTGCTCGTACTTCGTACTCGTACTACAAAAATAATGACTCTCACTTCTTACTTCTTTCCATAGTCTTAAATTTCATTTTTGAAAATTTATGAATTTTAAAAGAAAAATATTAGTTATTAAGTACCTA
Source organism: Ditylenchus weischeri (assembly GCA_029231635.1). Classification (NCBI taxonomy): domain Eukaryota; kingdom Metazoa; phylum Nematoda; class Chromadorea; order Rhabditida; family Anguinidae; genus Ditylenchus; species Ditylenchus weischeri. Next base: position 25,273 of record JAMRYI010001029.1, on the reverse strand, counting down.
GGTACTTATTTCTCACAGCATTATTTATTAATGTGTTTAAAAAAGAACGCATGAGTTATTTGAAAATCAGTTCAAAAAAAATTATTTTTCAATGTATTTTTTATTAAAAGACATTAAGATCCGGCTTTTAAGTCGTGAAGCGCCAGTATTTGCTTTGTGATTCGCACTGTGGAGAGTCATTTGGCTGAACATTCTCTCAACGGGTGATGTAGTCATTGGCATAAGCACAGTGGTAAACGAGACGATGGAGATGAAAAAGATAGGGCCAGAGAAGAGGTCCGACAATATCTGAGAGAACTCGCGACAGACTTTAAATAGAAAGACCTCTTGTAGTCTATCAAAACCTCGTTTTTTGCTATTTTTCAACAATATATAATTTTGATAATTTCAAAATGAACATTTCACAAAACGGAATTTCACTAAGTGAAAAATTGTCAGTTAATCTATTAATACTTATATTTTGAAGCTGTTCGTACTCGTACCTCCAAATTTTTTCGTACTTCGTACTCGTACCTCGTACCACAAAAATTTCTTCTCGTATTGTACTCGTACTCGTAGTACGAGTACGTGTACGAGTACGAGTACGAAGTACGAGTACGTGTACGAGTACGAGTACGAAGTACGAGTACGAGGTCCAAACACTGGAAGTGAGCTAGTGCGCTAGCATTTTCAAAACTGACTAAAATTTACCCTAAATTACAAACCCTGTCTGCGATTGATGTAAAAAAGCGTCAAACTCATTGGGCAAATAAGCTTTTTGGGTCTACAATCGAGTCCCGCTACTCCTCGGGGGTGAATTTACTAAATTTATAAACTCCAAGGTGGCGCTGTACTGGTTATGGTGTTATATAGGGGTAAACTTACAGCGGGGATGGACTCATATATTTTACTTAACTCTGTAGGTTTTGTACAATTTGAAATGCACTGCGGTGCACAAACAAAAAAGTTCACGCCTAAAATTTTGTATTCTGGAATGCTAAGTTCAAGTCCCATACAAAGCGCCTCCAAATAAACTTTTTATTATTATTTCGGAATTAGAATAAACACCCACTCATCCTGAGTCAGATTTTGATGTTAATAACTGTAGAATTTCTAGTATAATATACTAGAACTTTTACAGTTAACGATGGAGCGAAATCTGACTCAGGAGGAGTGGCTGTTTTTGCTGAGTCATAAAAAACAATGGGACAGAAAGTACTAAAACAATATTACAAGGCCACAAGTCAGAAAAAATAAATAAAAAGTTTGTTTGGAGGCGCTTTATTCAATTTAACTAATTTAATTTATTAATTTAATTTACAGTCAAACCTGGGTTATCCGACACCCCAGTTAACCGACACCCTCTTTTATCCGACACCATGAGCCCGATTTGGTTGGCCTGGTAAACCTACATCCACTTATCCAACACCCCAGTTAACCGACACCCTCTTTTATCCGACACCATGAGCCCGATTTGGTTGGCCTGGTAAACCTACATCCCACTTATCCAACACCCCAGTTAACCGACACCCTCTTTTATCCGACACCATGAGCCCGATTTGGTTGGCCTGGTAAACCTACATCCCACTTATCCAACACCTCGTTTAACCGACACCTCGTTTATCCGACACCATAAGGGCGGTCCCTTTGGGTGTCGGATAACCCAGGTTTGACTATATTTAATTTAATTTAACACACAAAACCATACGTCATTACCTTTTTTAGACGCGTGCCCGCCTTATTGGAAAACTGTTGAAAGAAGCCTACCAGAAAAATCCAACTAAATTTCCGTTGCCATTAGGTGAAGAAGATGCGGACGTGCCTGAAGACATTCGCAGACTAGGCATTCACTTGATGTTCAGCAGAAACCCCTTCGACAACATAGATCCATTCACCAAAGCACTTAAAATACTAAAAGGCGGCAAGGCAGAGCTGGAAGTTGGGGAGAAACAGGTGGATGAACCTGAGGGTGAATTGGATTCCTGGGTAGAACAGGCTTTCGAGGATGCTAGTGCTGGAGACAACACGCTCCAAAAACAACAGCCCAGGTACGCATTTTTGGATGATGCAGGATTAAGTGCGGACGAAGGGACAACACAAGCTAAACCAAGGAGACAACCCTGGCCCAGAAAATGGAAAAAGATACAACAGTTTATAAAAAGTTTCAAAGGCAGTATTCATGACTAAACTACTTTTATTAGTAAAGGATGCGGAATTTTTTTTCGCATATTTAAAACGCCTATAATTTTTGAATTTGTCACTTTTCGCCGAGATTTCTTTTCAATTCGAAAGAGGAGACTATAGGCATTTGTTTGACACCAAATTTGCATAACAACACGTTATTGTCTAACACAACAAGACATTTAACAAAAATAACAACAATTTTCAACGAAAACCACAACAAACTCAATCTGGAAAAGCTTACGCATCAAATTGAGCAGCCATCCAAGAAGTTGCGTAAGAGATGATTATGAAGGCAATCAACTCATACAAAAGACGGCATCAAAGTCAGTGGGTCAACAAGAAAACAGGAGAAATTAAAATTGGATTGAAAAAATGAAATTTTGACCGTAGTATAGAATACTAACCACCCCCTCCTCCAACTCTAAACTTAAGTAAAAAGTGTTCCAGACTCCAGAAAAAGTGTGTAAAACATTTATTAGTCACAACTTGCATCTAGCGCTGTTGAAAATTGTTGTGTTGAAAGTTGTTGTGGTTTTCGTTGAAAATTGTTGTTATTTTTGTTAAATGTCTTGTTGTGTCACAGAATAACGTGTTGTTATCAGGGGTGGACACGGGCCGGCCTGGCCCGGGCTTTTGACGACCCGGCCCGGGCCTGGCCGGGCCGGGCTTGGGCCCGAAGCCCGATAATAATTGACAGTTGACTGTATTACGAGAAATGACTGTATCACGAGAGTTGAAAGTATTTTTGACTGAGAATTGACTGTATTGGGAGGGTTGACTGTATTGTTGACTGAAAGTTGACCCTTCAAACCTTCATGGTGGACTCTTCGATTAGTCCTTTTGTGGGGATTGCTCTTTGATAGCTAAATGACTACACTGTCGCTCGGCATAGTCAAACTCTTGAGTTTCTGCTTTACCCTTTTAGGTAGAGAAGCTCAACGATGGAAACGCATACTACACCAACAGTGTCTGATGACGAAGATGAAAGAGACAATGAGGGTGCAATTCCATTGAGGAAGAGGATGCGACAAAGCACGGATCATTTTATATTTATAATTTATAATCATTATATTGTAATTGTCTCAATTTTGTAAAAGTTTCGGAGGCAATTACTGAAAGTTTAATCAAAAATTTTAAGCCGGGCTTCGGGCTTAAGCCCGGTCCGGGCCGGGCCGGGCCGTAGCTCAAACTGAGCGGGCCGGGCCGGGCCATATTTCCACGGGCCGGGCTGGGCCGGGCTGGGCCGGGCCGTGAATTTTTGGGCCCGTGTCCACCCCTGGTTGTTATGCAAATTTTATGTCAAAGAAATGCCTATAGTCTCCTTTTTCGAATTGAAAAAAATAATCTCGGCGAAAAGTTCAAAAAGTTATGGGCGCTTGAAATAGTCAAAAAATTGCCGCGCCCTGTATTATGATAACTTAATGAGTTTCAAATTGTAAATTAACGTATAAATTAATTTATTTTTAATTTTTAAAATCTTTTTGGTATTCAAATTTTTCCATGGATTTAGAGTGAGATTTGAATAAAATTTTCTATAAAAGTCAATTCTCTAAAGTGATCAGATATATCGAGATGTGCGACTCGTATTCTGTATCTTACGATGCGCGGAGTCAATCTATGGAAAAGTTGGGTCACTACAGAAGTCGCTCAGACATGATTTTATAAAGTTAACACTTAGGGCACAAAACGCGATCAATCAAAAAAGATAGATCTTATCAACGTATAGGACAATCCTGGCTTTCGTATTCTGGCTTCTCGAATAGTTAAAGTCTTAAAAAACAAGACTGCTGGTCGCATAATCGGTACGTGACAAAACGCCTAAGTTCGAAATGCCCTAGATCGAAAAAAGGGGACAAAACGGCCTAAATTAACACTAGAGAGACGGTTTGTAACTTTGGAGCGTGCTTGTGCACAATTTCACGCTGAACACGATGGTTAAAACTAGGGTTGGGTGATGGTTTTTTAACCGGTCATTTAATATTTTTTTAACCGTTAAGTAAATATTGATTAAAAATGCCACAGTTGATTCTTTCAGAAAGATGTACAGAAAGAGAATTACAAAAAGACGTTTGGGAGTTGAATGCATACGGAGAGTTCACTGTATAGTTAACTGTGTAAGGTGGGGGAAAGGGTGGTTTGGACAAAACCATCGAAGCAACCAAAAGTCACAATTCTCCCTCAATTTACAGCTATCAATCTATGGGTGTTTGGTGAGAAGTTTCGAGCTTGCACGCAGCACACTCGCAATCCGCACAAATCGCACAAACCGCGGCAATTGTTCGGTTGGGGGGCCCCTTTACAAAATTTCACTTGTGGTCTAACGGCCACTTTTATCGTAGCACAAGTTCCTTATTTTTTGAAATTTATTATTGTTTATTATTGAACTTTATTATTTGTTGTTATTGTTCAAAACAGAAATAAAAATTATTTGGTCAAAAATATCAGGGCCCCCCCTTCCCCAACCGAACATTTCGCCAAAATCAATTATTGTCCAAAACTCAAAAAATACTCGAGAAAACGGCATTTTACCACTATCAAACCATCTTCAGCATGCCCGAGTTAGTCTAGAAAACAGGTTTTGGAACATGAAAACGTAAAAAAATCGCACTAAGTGGACGACCACTTCGTTCGGTTGGTATGATACCACTATCTTTGTCTAAAATTGCACCAAAATATTCAAGTTGGCGCCAAATAATAAGAAAATGATATGATGAATTTTTATGAATGTTTCGCAAAATTTTCATATGAAAATTTTTGCGAAACGTTACACTACCTATTAAACAGAGTATCATATCAAATTCATCTGATAACAAAAAGCGTGTGATATCACGTGATATCAGACGTTATCATATCAAATCACTATCATATCACGCAAAAAATTCCCGAGGTCTATCACTATCATATCATACCAGACGAAAAACACAGGAACCCTACCATATCAGACGAGAATTTTGCCGGCCTTATCATATCATTATCATATCAGGCGGGAAATTAATGTTTTCCTATCACTATCATATCATATCAAGTCCCGAAAATCGTTATCAGGGAACCTCTGATCGGGGGTTCGTTATTCGGAGGTTCGACTGTAGTGATGTTGGTTCATTGCTATTGGAATGTAATAAAATAAAATTTTTTGAAGAAAAATTTAGTTTTATGTGCTTTCACACAGCTTTAATACAACTTAGCAGTGCTTATATTGAAATTTTTCGTAAAAAACCATTTGGATGTGTTAGAATCCTCATTAAATTCTTTTTAGACATAGCCAGGGCCGCAATTTTGGGTGAGCAAGGGGTAATATTTTAATTACCAAGCCCTCTTTGGGGTCTCCCCTGAGGGGAATTTAAAAGTTAAAACAACACCCGTCCCTAGTCCACCAAAACAGCTAGACGAATTACGACTCTTATTTACTTTCCACCGATTTTTTACTTCTTGCCTTAGCCAATACCCATATTTTTTTAAATCGCTGTAACTACCCTTTCTTAGGCTTAGGCTCAGGGTAGGCCAGCGTATGTTAGTCAGGACTAAAAAAATGTCTTACGTACTATCTGGGAGTCTGGGAAAATATTTCAAGGTCTAAAAATCGCTGCCTCCCAAGTAAGTTCCCAAATTGCCTCAGCATGGAATAAATATTTTAGGAACCTGTTTTCTGCGTTTTCTTAACTCCAATGAGTCCTACCAATTTCCTTTTTCAAATTTTGGTTTTACACCAAAAAATCTCGAGATTGACCTGAATTTTTTCCGATTTTTAAGGGTTGAAAATAGAGGTTTAATAGATCATATAAGATGTTCTGTTCAATAAAGTGATTTTTGTTTCAGGATGGTAATTATCCAACTCAGTCAACGAAAACAAGACCGTAGAGGTAGTTTGACAATGACTGGTGTTCCTCTGTGCCCCAACGTAATGGACTAGCCACTGACACAATATGTTGACATTCATGTGTGTTTGCCCACTAAATGGTTGATGGACAGCAGCACAAGGCCAAAGTGTTATGTAAAAACTACTACAATAGAGATTCACTGGACTGGCTGGTCATAGTCCACTTACCACTCCTCGACAAACAATTTGTTCACTTTATACAATCCGCGAGATGTTTTTGCGCAAACGTGAACGGATCCTTAATTGACGAGCATTCGGTGCTGGTGTGGGGGATGAGGAAGTTGTGGCGGTAATAGTAATGGTATCCCCATCCCTATTATTGTAGGTATTACCAGCCCCCAACCCATTGCTCAATGTTTGAGCTTGTAAACACACAGCAATGTTTGCACTACAGCAATGGGTATATATAGAGGAGTGGTTAAGTTGGGCTGCTTGATTAGTCAGTATTGTCACTACTGCTACTAGCTTACCCCCTTCTACGCCTACACATCCAGATTTTTTATTTGCTGATGTTTTGTGCTGGTGTTTTTGCTAATGTAGTAGTAAATGTGTTTTGTGTGTGTGGGTAGAGAATTTTTTCTGAGTTAGGATTGAAAAATATGGTTCTTTTGCATTATCGGGACTACCTGGTTTTACTCTCATTTATGCTAAAGACATTTCCGAGCTCTATCCTCCAAATTTGCCTTTCAGTATCGCTCGTTAATAATGCTTGTGAACAAAGGACGATAACCATAAGATAATTAAAATTAATATGTTTTCAATATCGTGGGACGCATAAATGACAGTAAAACCAGGTAGTCCCGATAATGCATAAGAACCAAAAATATAAACTCACTGAATTTCTGATTACAGTCGAACGTCGATATAACGACACCCCAAAAAGTTCGTTCCCGCCTTGGGTCCTATTTTCGAAAAGGGTGTCGTTATAGGGTGTCGTTTGCTTTTTTAGAGGCAAAATTGTTTAATTTAAAAAAAAACGATCGGCAAAATTGGAATGTTTGTGATATTTGGGAATAGACTGTTAAAACAGAACTGGCAAAAGCCTTCAAAAAGACTATGGGTTATAATAGCCCCCCCCATAAATAACCCGGGTTATTTATGGGGGTTATTTATCGGTTTCTACGTTCAAAAATCAAGGTAAAAAAAGTGTCGGACCCAAAGCGGGAACGAACTTTTTGGGGTGTCGTTATATCGAGGTTCGACTGTAATGATAGATATTTTTTGAATATTTCAGACAGTATGTCATCTTCCCGCTCACTGGTCTGCCTGTTTGCCCTCATTGCCGGAGTTATGGTTCTTGGTAGACCACAAGGCCCACCTGATGGACAATTTGTGAGTTTTGTTTCTAGCACGTTGTTTTTTAATTTAAAAAATTTGTGCTGAACAGGGATAGGATCTGTATCCTACGCATACGGTACGCGCACTCTTCCTTTTCGATTTTTTTTCTTACAAAAGTTCTATGCACTTTTGGACAGCTATAGCTCATTCAAAAGCTGACACTCTGCCGGTTTTGTTTAGTCCATCCAAATTTTGAGCTCGATAAAAATATAAAATGTTGTGGAAGTTTGAGTACTCTAATCGGAAAATCTTAATTAGAATCATGAGTTTGTACGGTCTTTTTCGCAGCATTATGGAACAACTAACCAAAAGGACACAGAATTTTCGCAAGAAAAATCCACCCAAAAGGAGTAATTAACCATTTAAAATAGGATACAAATCAAATCCCTGGCGCCAAATAAAAAAATTAAATTCTCAGACACATATATTTTTAGTTTTAAACAGTCGAGAAATCAGCTAAAAACACCATTCACAAACAATCCAAGTATACCGTATTTACTCTAATTATACCCCATGGGGATAATTTTTCAACCTCCCAAATATCAGAAATTTTTGAATTTGATCTCAAGATTTTCGGGTGCTCGACCAAGATCCAAAAAGTGGAATCGGTAGAGCGCGTGGGAGTTAAGAAAACGCAAAAAACAGCTTTGCAAAATATTGACTCTGCTCCTAGATATATACCCTCAAAGTTGGGGGTGGGGGATAATTAGAGACTGGGGTATAATTAGAGTAAATACGGTATTCGCCCAAACCAACCAATATCTTTTTTAGTTATACATACATATAAATGAGTTTTAGCCAGGCATGCCAGCCGAATTAGAGGCCATTTTGCCAGCCGAAACAGTAACCCAGCTTAAGGCCGTGCATGCCGACCCCTCTCTCGGGTTCCAGCAGAAGCAGGAGCAAATCGACAAAATTATGGTCCAACTGCCCGTAGAGGTGTTGGATAAAATTCCTACTCCACCCGGTTTTAACGGTCTGCCTCAAGAAGTGCAACAACGCATCAAGTCGATCAACCGCAACAAAGACAAATCTTGGGCACAAAAGCAGCAAGAGTTGGGACAATATGTTCAGTCTCTGCCGGCTGACCAGAAAGCACTTTTGATGGCTCCTATGCAAGGCTAAAACTACTCCATTCCCAATCTGCTGGTTAACAGTGATATTGTATTGATGAGCTTTTAATTTCTGTTGTTTTGCTATAACTCCAATTCTGTTACATATGTTTGTATAATAATAGACAGAAAGGAAATGAACAAGCCAAGGTAGACGCAAAACTTAGCTGCAAAAGCACAAAGAAAAACAAATAAATAGGCAAGAAAAATATTATTTGTTTATGAAGGACTGTGGTAAAACAAGACTACGCAATTATGTGACATGGTTAAGGAGTAGAAGTAAGCTCTGTTCTTAAAAAAGAAGAAAAGTGTGGTAAATATACAAAGTAATTTTAGATCACGAAGGTAGTTTTAACCTTCGTCTTCTTTTTAGCAATAGGTTCTTCCCTCAAAAGTTCTCTACATAGTGCTATCCAATATAGCAGAGATGATGATTCGATCTCGGTCGGTATTTTCGGTCGATATTTTTGATAAAAAAATTCGGTATTTCTGTAAGGTATTTTTCCCCAAATCGGCTCGGTCGGTATGGTGTTCGGTACAGTAAAAACTATACAGTTAGCATTTGTAGTCATTTTCAGCAATTTTTCTTTCGGTACGGTATACCGTACCGTCATAATCTTTACAATATAGTGCGCAACTTCCGTCGGTTGCACACTATAAGAGCTTCGACTGTAACAACATCAAACATACAAATAGAAAAAGTACAAATGCGCGAATAGTACCTTGGTACCAAGATTCAAAAGATCAAGACCGAGATTTCTGGAGTAGGCCGAGCCAGAGATACCGAGACGAGATTTTCGGTCGCAATCAGACCATGACGAGATCTAGTCTCGCTTCTGCTACCATTTTACCCTGATTTTTGAAGTTTTCTACCAATTCTGTTTAGACAGCCTGGTTCCAATATCGCTAGGATTCCGATTGTGCCCATCGTGCCGATCGTGTTCAAAATTTCAAATCGTTTTGCCATTTAAAAACAAAACCTGTCCATAGTGACCCCTATTTCCAAAATCAGGAGAAGAGGTGTTAGGTAGCAGCTCGCTAGTCACACTGAAGACCACATTACCTTCACTATAGCCATAAACCAATCCAAGTCTTGACGTAATTTTTTAAAGAAAGAAGGAGCAATTAATTTAAAAAAAAATCAAGTCCATTTATTGTAAAAAAAGGTGTTCATTGCGAAGACCTGACTTTTTAAAACAATTGAGAGAATCAAAACACAAACAAACATACCTTTGGCAACGCTTGATCTTGTTGGGAACGCTGGACAATTAGGTTGAGGTAAAAGTAGAAGATATCATCATTGATCCATCCACCAGGCTGTAGCTTATTCAAATCTTGTTTCCTCAATTCAATGCCAAATCCTCTAACGAGCACCTCATCCAACGATTGAGACGAAAAACTGTTGATCATGGCGAGTGCTTCGGCTGAGATACCTACAGACAAAAACTGCGTGATTTGAAAAGTGAAAATTCAAAAATCTGTTAAATCAATAGTCAGGCGTTTCTGCTTTTTGGCTGGCACGACCTCCTTTAACGAGCTTTTTCGGTTAGCTGCCACTTTTTCAGCTTTTACGGTTCTCAATCCTGACCCACCGACGTCTGATACCAGCTTTGATGCCTTTCGCAAAAAAATTCTACAAGCCGACAACACATCAATTGATTCCCGACTGCTCTTGCTTCTCTCCTTAAAATGTCACACTTACATAGTTTATCAAATAAGAAACCACTTACATCATATTTATCCCAAAGCTTCTCCAGCCGTTCATTCACATTCTTGTAAATCCTTGACTTTGGCTTGACTTTTACACCCTCTCAAAGTTTGACGATCCTGCGATTAATCAGAGGTGTGCATTCAAATTCGTGATTGAGATTACTAAATAAAAAATTTGGTGCTTGTGTCGAATGAACGCCCCAAAATTATTTCATTCAAATTTGATTGAAAAGTCATTTCTAGACTCAATTGTGATCTTTATTTATAAAAAAGAGTTTATTTATTCATCAAATACCTCATACTCTCCCATTCACAGTCAAAAACACGCTTCACAATAATCTCTCCGTCAACAGGTACAAAAACTTCACAAACATGTTTCTACAAATAAAAAAAGCAATCAGGACCTCCGAATTTTGTCTTCCATAAATGTTCGGCCAAGAAATTGGGGAACAGATGACGATGCGTTCCACCTCGATGTCTGTCTGTGTCAAGGAGCAGCTCTTTCGAATAAAAAATCGAATCGCCAAAGGGCGGGAATTAAAAAGAGTTATGGCCAAAATTCAATCGGGCGTTAATAATGGTACACCCTGTACACCCTTGGCATTTTTTCAGAACACCAATTTTTTTGTTTTACAGGGTGGCTCTAATTTTTTGCGGATTTCAAAATGGCTGTAACTTTTTTATTAGAGATGAAGAAACGGGACAAGGACGGATTTCAGGACAGGATTTTATGGTCTGTCCAAGACCAGGATCAGGACCAGGATTCGAAATTCTAAAAACCAGGATCCTGGTCCAAAAACCAGGATTTTCGTTAAATTCCAGAAATCCGGTTTAAACTGCCAGCAAAATTTTTATTGACACTTTTCTACATTCATTACATCCAGTAAACAATGCTCAATAACAATACAACGGGAGCGATTTATTTAAGAAGATCAACATTTCTGCTTTTTCTGACTCAAGTTGCTTCGGCGGTAATCGTACACGTCTCTGGCTACGGAGAAGACTTCTTCGCTGGGCTGACTTGTAGCTGGAGAAGACAAGAAACGACGTGCAAGCTTAGACAACACCGGATAGATCGCTTCGTTAATCTAGAAAATATCGAACAGTAAAATGTTGAACTCCCTAAATGTAGTACCTTCCAAAAGTTCAACGGATCCTCATCAGTAGCAATGCATTTCGACCTACAGTAAACCTGTACTTCCATCACGGCCGAATCGAAAGACTGAGATACTTCTTGCGATTCATCCTCAAAAAGTTGACTGTGGCGTTCAAAGCTAGACGTTGAGCGCTTTGGTGAAGGCGAAGAGGCTCTAAGATCAACAAACTAAAAGAGTAAAAATCAACAATAAATTTAATCGACAAACCTATCTCTTCGACGGATGAAATCTCCACACTCCTCTTTGATCCATTCGATGACTTAGCGTAGAATTCAGCTCAACACATGCGATCCGATTTTGGAAACGTGCATCCAAAACATGCTATTCCATGAATTCTCTAAAACGGCATAAGCTACCTAAAGAGAAACCCATGATTTGGAATTGTGACTTAAAAATGGCTTCCACTGAAAGCACAAATTTTATACGTTCCCAGTCCAGGTTGATTCCGTGCACTCGTCAAGTTTAATAATTCAACATAAATGATCTCGATATCAGCAATAATAGACGAATTAAACCTGATAAACGACTCTGTTGGACCTGACCACAAATCAGAAGTGAACGAAAGTGCAGGGCAAACCTCAATAAGCTGCTGAACCTTTGCTTTGACCATCTGATACATCCTTGGAAACACCTGATCGGAATAGTGTTGACGTCCTAAAAAAGGTAAAAAATTCTTTAACTTTTGAAAACCTTCAACGCCTACCCTTCAAGCTTTCTCGGTATTCCATAGACAATAGCGGCTTGAATGTAGGCTGGTCGACGATCGAGAAGGGCAGATTAGCGCACGCGATAAGATGTACCACCTTATTGTCCAACGATGAAAGCTCTCCTAAAAACAGAAGACCACCAATAGATTCTGGCATATAGACATACAAAGGTTTTGAGTCTACCTGTTGGCAAACCTTGAAAACTTCTCGATAGCATTCTTCTGCGATGCATTCTTTTCTTCGAGTTCCTTGAGCTTGGCAGCGTATTCCTCATGTGTTTTAGCGTGAACAAAGAGACCCTTTGTCGACCCGTTTGCCATCTTGATTGGTTTGTTGCACACTTGACATTTCGCTTCTGTAACGGACAACTTGTCGAAAAGACCGACCTCCAGACAATGCTCATCTGAAAACAAAAGTCATGAACAAAATGGCAATGATTTTTCTGAATAAATGAGAAATATAATGTCGAGAAATTGCAGAAATCAACACTTTAAAATAACAGATTGTATTCCAAATGAATGAATGAAAATACCCGAATGAAAAATGCAAAGGTAATTTCGATCAAAAATCGTTTCAAGATGACGTTTCGAAAAAATACCATTTATATTTACCAAATTCGACGATCAGGATTGGCCAAAATACCAGGACCAGGATTTTTTAATTTGACCACGACCAGGATTTTGTTTTATTGATAAATTTCGACGAGGACGGACCAGGACAGGATCCTGTCCTGTCTTCGTTTCTATTTTTTATTTTTTAATGTTTCGGCCTGTTCTTTAATGTTCTTTTGTTTGTTCGATTACCATACGTGGGACATTTTGTTTTGACACCAGTGTGCATGCAAAATTTTTCATTTTGTCAATGAAAAATGTTATTTTGGTGCATGGTCGTTTGGCAAATTTTCTCGTTTGAGAATTTTTGCCAAACGTTTGGCAAATTTTCTCGTTTGAGAATTTTTGCCAAACGTTTGGCAAATTTTCTCATTTGAGAATTCTTGCCAAACGTTTGGCAAATTTTCTCATTCCTGATTTATATTTGAATTTCCGCGTTTTTTGGAATATTACTTTTTATTGGTTAATTTTAGACTTTTCATGCGCTCTCATCTCTATTCTACACCAAATTGGCTGCAAAAGGGTACGTTTACGTCTCAAACTGGATTAAAGTAGACTTGTTTGCCTACAACGAAGTGCTGATGCCTATCCATACTACGGGTCATTGGACGCTGGCGGTATGAAAATATTTTGGTTGAGAAATTGTTTGGAATTCTTCTAATTTAGGTCATCCATGTGTCGACAAAGCGCATCGACTACTATGACTCTAGGGGTGGCAGCGGACAGCCGGATCTTCAAACAATCATGTATGCCTTTGTTTCATTTTGTGTTGGGCATTAATTTCAATATATTTAGGAAATATCTTTTAAAAGAATCGATGAGCAAGCGTAGCTATGCCTTGAACACCAACGACTGGAGTTGCTTTACCCAGAAGGTTCGTTTTACTTTGTTTACACTTTTACATATTACTTTCAGAACATTCCACAACAGAAGAACGGTACGGACTGTGGCGTCTTCGTCTGTCAATTCGCTGAATACCTATCTCGTGGGGAATCGATCAATTTCACACAAGAGCACATGGATGACATGCGCAAGAAAATGATGCGGGAAATCCAAATAGGAAAAGTATAGGAAAATCATTAAATTTTTGTTCAGTCTATTGTTATGTTTTTTGATTTGTTTGTGTTCAATAAAGTTTCGTTTTTGGTTTTTTACAGATGGGTTTGTGCGTAAAAAACATTAAATAAAAGATATGAAGACAAAAAGTGGCCGCATCGAGTGATGCTTCAGTGATAATATAATAATTAAAAAAAACGCAAAATAAATTTAAAAAAGATAATAATTGACCAATAAAAAGTAATTTTTTTTCTGAAATTTTAAATTAAAACGCGGAAATTCAAATAAAAATCAGGAATGAGAAAATTTGCCAAACGTTTGGCAAAAATTCTCAAATGAGAAAATTTGCAAAACATACCACTACCGTTATTTTTCTACCGTTATTTTAAGCAAATAAGCTTTTTTTCTGTTTCAGAGGCCCCATTACATTACCATTCCATTACATTATTGGTTTTCCCTCCTCACGCGCTAGCTGACTTTTCGCTTGACCGTTTGGACCCGGCACATGCATCTCAAAGCAGTTAATGATATCATCCGTGCTTCTATATGTGACATTAGTTATTTCGCAGGCCTAGAATGAGTCGATTATATTATACACGCTTTCAAGATCCACTGTGTTTAGAAAGACATCCGCGCTGCCTTTGGGTTGTTTTTTTCTCATCATACAGCTGTAATCATACAAAACATCATAAGACGGATTAGCAGCAAACATATTCGTTCGAATGAGCCGCCTATCTAGCCGATTCTTTTTTAAAATTTTTTGTTGACTGTGAAAACGGTTTAGGTAAAATACCCAGAGGTGGTGTTCTATTAGAAAATGGCGTTCTAATAGAGAGAATACGGTATTTAATTCATCATCTTTTGATAAATATGCAAAAAAGTTAACAACTAAAAAGTGAAAAACACTTTTTTTAAAGAAAATTGACACATAGAACACATTATTTAATGGACCTCTTTTAAGCTTTTGTATGAAAACTTCAAAGATTTACTTCTTTATTTTTTGGTTGGAAAGGCTTAATGATGCGTAAAGCCATGTCCATAAAACAGAATGAAAATATTAACAAATTTTATAAGAAAACCAAGATTATGCAACGCTTGTTGTCAATTTTGAGAGACTTTTACTGAAAATTTAAAGAATACATTTAGTTTATACAATTTAGTTATGAATTTATCAGATTGCTCAAAAAGTTCCTCGGTATTTTAAGAACAACTTTTTATTATTTTCACTTAAGCTCTTTATCGTGATAAATGGGATATTTCTCTTACCTTATTTCCTTTGACAGAAGTACCCCCTAGAATGCGAATTAAAAATTTTACACCTCCCTTTAATATGAGACCTTTCATACATTTTCAAAAGTTCCAATTTCGTAGGTCTTGAACTTTAAGCAAATTTTTTTCAGGAAATAAAAAATATCGTTAAAATTTGACTAGGAAAATTAGTTCCGAACTTGAAATACCTTCTAGTTTTCACAAGTCCTCGATACAGCAAGATCTCGTTCCACTTTTTAGAAGAGATCCAGGAATACATTTGGTAGAGTGCTTGTTACTGAGAATACGACTTTCGGCAGATACTTTTCCAATACCCTTCCAAAAAAACTACTGAAATATACCCTCCCTAATAATTTTGGAGGGTGCCTAAAACCACCATTAAACGAAAAAGTTGTACAAAAGCCCTTGTTAGTAATAGATAGACCCTGAGCCTAAACCTAAGCCTGCGGGCCTAAGCCTAAATTATTGGGTGGGGGTATATTCTAATAGCGCCGACTTTCGCTAGTTTCAATAAAATTAAAGTTTCATATATCTTTTCGCACTGAATTTGACGTTAAATGGGCATCCCCAGGGTGGCCATAATGCCCTCTTTAGAGGGCAAATGCCCTCTTTTTGAAATTTTCGCCCCTTTTTGTTTGATCAATTAAGTTATGTATAAATTTTTTGGTAAACAATTAATGCCTTTCGCTTAAAGAGGTTTGAAAATGAAGCTCCAAGTTCACATTGGACATTGAAACTAGGGCTGAAAATTTGGGCTTTGGCGATGTCACGATGCGATGTTTTTTGTTCAAAAATTTTGCGTGCGATGTTGCGATGCGATGTCGGAAATCGGGTGCGATACATCGCTGCGATGTCTTACCCTAAAATTTGAAATGCGATGATAAAATTCCTAAAATCTTTCAGTTTCATCAAATACTTTTATTTATACCGGGATAACCGCCACGGTAGACGAAACAAATGACTAGACGATAACAACCAATACGTAAAATTCAACAGAGGCAATTTTTTGTTGAGGAAAATCAATTTTTCTGCGTTTTCCGGCTTCAGGCTTGATCTGCAATATTCGTACACACGCCTGGCCACAGAGAAGATTTGCTCACTCGGCTGGCTTGTCGCTGGAGCGGATAGAAAGTGGCGGGCTAGCTTCGCCAAGATTGGATACAGATTTTCGTTTTGCTAAACATGAACATTCTAATCAGAAAACATGTCTAAAAAATAAAATTTCACCTTCCAGAATTCCAATGGATCTGAGTCCGGATCGACGCATCTTTGCTTGCAATAGGACTGTATTTCAATCATAGCATTGCTAGCTTGTTCCTCGTCCACTCCCTCATCATCCCTGAACAAATCGCTGTGCTGTCCGAAGAAGGAATTTGTGCGCTTTGGAAGAGGAGAATGTAGATCTAAATAACAACACGCATAACGGAACAAGAAAAATAGATGAGATGAATCCTCATACCATCCAAGACGACTTCGGCAGTTTCATGCTCACACTCCTCTTGTATCCATTTAGCCACATTGGCATTGAAGATCACTTTGTTCGAGGCAGTTCTGTTTTCAAAGCGTGGATCCAGAAACATTGCCAAACCATGAATCCTAAATGAACTCCAAGAGTGTTAAACTCTAATAACACATTTATAAAATACTCCCTTTTGCTCCTCTAAAGATTCCAAGTATTGATGCTCGCATCCCTTGCAGCTCCAGATCATCGATGGCGAAGACATCTGTAGTTAAGGCCCTGGCAACCGGGAATTGGATTGAGATAGGCTCTTCAGCGCGACACATCTGCTTGCTGGTGGACTCTAAAGGCTGAAGAACTTTCACGACCCTTTCCAGAAGACTCCAATGCTCTTGCTTCAGCTCCAGGTGCCTCCTCTTGTACTTCACGAGATAGATATCGAGAGCACTTCTTTGCTCCAGCAAACGCTCACCCATATAGTAACTCGAATTCCACCTTGTCGGCACATCCTAGATATAACTCAAATTAAAAATTCCAAACTTTTCCCCAAGAAATACCTGTATCAAGTTGTGAGCCGGTAGTCGGGAGTTCACATGCTGTTCTTCCAGACGCTCATTAGCAAGATTCAAGTGATTGAAATGACTGACCAGCGCACGGCACGATTGGAGCATATACTTCACTTCCGCGTTGCTGAGACTAGAGTTAGTGACGACCAAATTCAATTTATGCGCACCACAGTCGGCATGTAGATACTCGCTTTCTTCGAACGCATGAAAGACAACAATTAAAAATCACAGCACAACATATTTAGTAAAATGGCACCTTCTTCATGTTACTTCCCTCGTCTCTCAAAAAGACATGTCTTTGCGATTCCTTGATCCCCCATTCGTTTAGCATCTTCTCCACTAATTCACTGATTGACTCGAAATTATGACTGCCCGGAGAGTGTCGCACACAGAGCACAAATTTATGCCGCTTCCAGACGGAATCAATACCATGTGCAGTAAGGCTAAAATAATCCGTAACCACATAATACAATAAAAAAAAAGTAAATTAGACAAACCTTATAAAACTTTCGGTAGGTCCTGACCAAATGTCCGATGTGAACGATAAGGCTTGGCAATCGCTGAGACGAGAAACCATAGCTTATTTGGTGTAGTGTTCTCTGCCTGAATATTTCCATAAGTGCTTAAGTACATTGAAGAAGCAAGTAAAGAAGTGCCTTTCAAGTTGACCCTATCGGTAGATGACAAAAGGACCTTGAACGTCTCCTCCTCCACTATTGAGAACGGCTGACATGTGCATCCGATATGATGAATAATCTTTTTGTCGAGAGGAGATAGATCATCTAAAAATAAGACTTTAAAAGATTTAGAACCTCAAGGAAATAATTAAAAGATACTGGTGCCCCTGATCACGAACTTAGCCAAGCCATCCTTCATCGCTTTCTTGTTTGATTCCTCCACGGCCTCCATCTCTTGAAACTTCTTCAGATATTCGGGATGCGCAGATAGATGATCCTTCAGATTTGCCGGCCGGACGATTGCTCATCTTCAGCTTCTTGGAACACGCATTGCACTTGGTTTCTGTCGGCGACAATTTCGAAAAGAGGCATTCACCAGCTTCACCACCCACGAGAGAAAGCTTCCATATGAACCTCATTCTAAAACATATACAATCATCAACAGAATCATCAACATAAAAGAAAACCGGGGAATTTCTTGAATCACCCTGTATTTTACCCTGTTTTGGTGACTGAGGCTGTGCAAAGCCTCTATATACATCTTCATTAAGAGTCTTGCTCGAAATCATGTCTAAAGTAAGTGAGTGAGATCTCTAACCCACCAAGCCCCCTGCGCCCCCGATGAGGTTGTATAAGAAGTGGATGTTTGGACCAAAAGGGTGACCCAAGGCAAAAATCGTAAAATTTTGGTCAAAATTTTTTTCCCGAAAATAGTCCAGCGCCATCTAAAACACACATTTTAAGCATGCTTTTAGTGATAAGACGTTGAAAAAACATTATTTTTAGGTATTTTGAGTTGCGTCCGGAAACTGATTTTTCCGGATATCAGATACCAGATCAGATATCCAAAAATATCGGATATTAGATACCGGATACAAATCGGTTTCATGTTAAAAACTTTTCGATTTTGATGATTATGTTTACAAAATTGCTTGTAACTTCTTGGCGTCCGTCTTTTTTTCCATTTTTTCGACTATCTGATGCAGAGTTCGATCAGCACAGTGCATAGTGTGACCGAGATCCATAAAAAGTACATAAGAGGTTTATTTCAGACACAGCCCACTTTCATAGACCCACTGCTCCACGAATTTCAACGGAAATGATAAAGGTAATATTAGTAACCCCACCTAAAAAAGAATGTTCCACATGAAAAAAAATATAAAAAAGTAGGGTCAAAAATCTAAGGAAACAACCGGTGGTTTAAAATTACAAATACCACTTTTAAATAAGTTTGTTCACACCAAATAATTAAACACACAAAAAGTTTAGCTAAAAATGTGTACTGATTTTTATGGTGTTTGCTTGCATAGCCAAGCAGCCACCAGAAGAAATAGCACTCCGCTGTACAAGCCGACAAATTGCCCATTGCTGGTCAAATCCAGCTCTTCTAAACACTCAAAACTACATTAAAAAACATTAACATATTGATTCGCAGTTTCTTGTGCGGGAATGCAACACTTTCCCGCTCAAAGTCGGACGATAATTAACTCCAGTTTTTAGAGTATGTTGAGTTGTTATCAAATGAGTGAAATCAAATAAACACGAACAGCTAGAAATTACTTAAATCTATTGATGGAGACCAGTATTTCGGGATTTCACTTTCAACCGATTTTTCGACTCTCTTCAGAAATAAATGGATAGCTAATAATATCAAACCCTATAGCTAGTTTTTATTTCTCTATCGATTGTTTCTTTTAATTTTTGTATTTTATTTGAAACATTTAGAATCCTAAAATGGACAAAAATGGACATGATTCCCATTTGTCAATTTAAGGATTTAAAGTCACAGGTTTAAATCTTTAAATAAAATACAAAAATTGAAACGATCAATAGATAGATTTCAATAGATAGAGGATTAATTTACTATATGGCGATAAGGCGTAAACTCACATCATCAAAAAATATAAGAAACCTGTCGAAATGTAAAGTGCAATAAACGACCTTTATTTTCAATGACACTTTGTGACAATAAGCTATCCCATTCCCAAGAAAAGTGAATTTAATTCCAAAATCTACTTGTCATCCTGAATTTTCTTCCTTTTCTGGTTCAAACTGGGCAGGAATGTTCTTACTGATGAAGCAATTGGCTTCGATTTTTTCCTAAAATATCATTGAATATTTTGAACGAGAAAGTAAAGTAAAGAAAAGAGAGAGGAACCTCAAGGCTGCACGTGTGACCAATGTCATACTGCTTGAATTCGACATTAGGATTGAAAACCTTGACGATTTGTTCGACCTTAATCCCGTAAGTGGCAGGCACCTAAAAGTAAATACATTAAAGCCGACAAGGGAATCAAACTTAAACTATCTCACCAAAGGATCCTTTGTTCCATGACCGAGGAAGATTGGAGTCTGCAGATTGGTCGTGTGCTCCTAAAATAACACTTGAGTAAAGATGAAAGCCAGAAACTCCAGTCCCTACAGACCCCAGGAATCTTGTGTTTCTGCAGCATGAACCCACTGAAGCTGATAATGCACCCCAATTTCAACTTGCATGTCAGTCCGGCATATATGGCGAGAGCACCTGAAAATCAGCGGGTCAAAGAAAGCCAAGAGCCACTTATGCTTACCGCCCATCGAGAATCCACCAAGCACAATACGATTGGAAGGTGTACCTGTAACCTTGCCAAGAAATCTACCGTAATCATAGCCAAACATTAAACATACCCGACGCCACTTCCTCCTCAATCAATTTGTGTACCTACAAATAATTAGATTTAGTTTGTCTTAGAAGCTGATCTTGAAAAAGTACGTATAGAGAAGCCGCTTCTATGCCAGCATCATCTTCATTCGTATCCTCTGAGAGTCCAAGAATATCAAACCAAGCTGGAGAGCTATAATTGAGATTGAGGGCGACCGGACGACTGGCACTAAAGACGGAAATGTACCCAAAGAAATAAATCAGACATAGCTTACGCATGAGGAACAATGTACTTGAAGTAAGGAAGAGGCATCTCATTCGAAAGGACGTCGGCCCAACCATCGCCTGGAGGATGCAGGTTAACATCAAAACATACAAAGACAAATAAAACCGTTATCTCCGAGTCCGTGAAGAAAAATCATCTAAAACAATTATACAATAATCTGTGCAATAAATGGGACAGTTAGCAATGGTAGCAAAGCTTTTTTATGTTTTTGATGCTCTAAAGACATTTTCGTACTTGTTAGCAAAACTGCCTGTCAATTTCCAGTTTATTGTTAACTGGCCAGGTTGCTAAGTGATTAGTTCTCAGAATAAATATGAAAAGTGCAAACTTACAGTAGCCGTATGCTTTTCCTTGGCAAGCTTAACGACCGGTGGCTTATCTGAGACTGGCCCCAGTGAAACCTGCGGTTTGCTGAAAATTGTCTGAGCGAACTTCAAAAAATCCATACTTGCAGAGAATGATCTAGGAACCCAACACCGGATAACGTAAATTTTTGCGATCTAAACTTAATATAAAAACACTAGGACGACAACTATCAAGGGTACGCAAGACAAGAAACAACTGCGTAAATCATCTGCACCCACAATATTTTTATTAGATGTTTCGCCGAACAATTACATATCACATACAAGGAGATTTATACTTTTACTAATCATTGCAATAGACAGATCGATTGCAGCTCCACGGGAAAATTACTCAACCCGAAGGAAAAGTTGAGCAACACACATGTGATCGGCGTTAAGTTGGCAAGTTTACTACTCAGGACTGGCTAAAAAAATAAATGATGGAAGTTGTATACAGTGGCGGAAAAAAGTTATGGTACGGATAAAATTTTAGATGTTTTCTGTAAAAAGTAATCTGAAAATATAAAATCGCGAGACAAAAAAACGAAACAAAATAAACACACGGGGTTTCAAAGTAGTCAAAAATCGGCAGTAGGTGACTTTGCGGGAAACTGAAAAACTATTAGAGTTTGATTACAAATAACTTATTTTACATGGAAAAAGGCCTCTCGTTTGCTTGAGATGGCCTCTAGTTTTCTAAATTCTGACTTTAGAAAATTCTATCTGACTTTTCTGGTAGAGGAGAACCAGAGCTACATTTCGGTATATAGGGTTTTTCCCACAATGCAAAATTTGGGATTTTCCATGCAAAAGAAATTTAGTGTAATTTTAGCGCTAACTATGGTATCTACCAGAAGAGCCTGTGGCAAGCAAAAAAAGCCGTCTCTTTCCGAAATTCGTAGCTTGGCAAGCAAAAAGCGATGGAATAATGAAAAGGGCAAGAAGCAGAAGCAAGCTGAAGCTAAATCTGAGGCTGTTGTAAGGGCTAAAACAAGTGGAAGAACTCGTCTATGTTGGTTATTTTTGCTCTGTTTTATCTGGTCTTAACCTTATGTTTTAGTGAAGCGAGCTGACGAAGTGCGAAAAAGCAAAAGAGGACGAACAAAGGCTAGCCGAAGAGACGAATGTAGAAGTGGCCACACAAACGGATGTTCTTCAGTTCAAGGAAATGAAGACACAAAATGTAGGCTTTAATGTAGGCCTTTAATTTACATGCATGATTTTGATCTATGATTGTTTTAGGATGCACTCGCAGCTACAATTGGAAGAATCAAGGAAGCCTACGAAGACGAAATTTGGCGACTCAAGAAGCAGTTAAAGTCAGCTCAGGTTAAAGCGCAGATGTCAACACCTCGGAAGCCGGGAGAAGAACTCTCAAAAAGGCAATCTCTGGATCGCATCAAGTCAATTGCGTTGCTTATCCGTCCGCCAGGAGCGCCGAAGCCAACAACCGCAGAAGTAGAAGGGATTCTGAGAAAAGTCTGCAGCCATTTGGAAATCGAAGTTCCGTTCAAGTCGAAGCTGACGCCTCTTCAGGATCTGCAAGTGTGCTCTGGCTCGATGGCATGGACACAGCGATGCAGCTTGAAAAAGTCCCTGGTCAAGGTTTGATTTAGTTTTTTTGAATCGGATAAAAACATGTTTTCAGTGTGATGTCGATTTCCTTGCGCCTAATCTGAAGGTCTACAATCTGATGAAGCAGCTCTCGTCCAGTGCCATGTTCTCAATCGTGCGGAACATTCTACGTCCTGAATCTGAAAAAGTAATGCAAGGAAGGCTCGCACAATCCTCGTTAACTAACAGTCTTTATTTTTGGGCGGTGATTACAAGGACAAGATATTCTGTGCTTCTCTGGTATGTACCGTAACAATGTGTTAAGACGGCCGTCATTGTTTACTTTAGGCGACAAAGGAGGCAAGACAACGAAGTGCTGCGTCTCCATTGGGAACGAAGGATCCCAACCTGTCAACAACCTGATTCTCTAGTGGCTCTACGAAGGCGTTGACAATGCAGCCGATCTTTCGAAGCGCATTCCTCGGTCATACAGTCTTCGCAACTGATGCAAATCAAAGAAATCTCGTTTCTGAATCGATCGGTGGATGGTAACGAAGGCCGTGGAATGGTAATTTCTTTGGGTTGTTGTTTTGATTTGACATCTGACCCCAGGTTTGTGACTGGTGACGCAGTTTCTGTGTGCGCTGTATGGGCACCTCGGTCCAAATGCTACTCATCCATGCCTCTTCTGTGAAGCCAAGCTCAGCGACTACAAGGAAGTAGATCTTTTTCCGGCGAGGACTCTTCACTCAATGGCAGCGGCTGCCACAGACTTTCAAGGACCGATTCCTCACCGATGCGGAAATTGTAGAATTCGAACAGCTGGTGCACAAATACTACGACGTGTTTAGGGTGAGTAATTTGATAACGGTTAGGGTAAAATTTGTTTGGAAGATTTCAGATCAACTTCACGGCGTTCTCCATCACTTCCAAGGCTCATTGGCTGGTAGTGCACGTCCCGCAATTTATGAAGCGATGGAAGTTTTGGGGCCTGATGTCGGAACAGCCGATGGAAGCAATGCATCATCAGGTGAACAAAGACGAGGTTAGATTAGCTTCACTGCGAGTTCCGGAGTTGATCAAGAAGAAGATCTTTCATCAAAGCTGCCTCCGAAATTCTCTCCTTGATCTTGCAATTTCAACTGAACAATTTCAACTGTCGATCGTTTTTTAAATATCACAGGGCTGAGAAACGGACGGTTGAAATCGTAAGAAGTGAGAATTCTCTATTTTCACCTTATTTTGACATTTTGCCTTTTTCTAAGTCAACTGTCCGTTTCTCAGCCCTGTGATATTAAAAAAAAACGATCGACATGTTATTTTGTAGGAAAATTCAAGAGCTTTCGAATGATACATCGGATGGCAATCTGATGTAAAAAATTCTGGAAAAGCCACTGTTGTTGCGCCCAAACAACCATTTTTCTTGGCGTGCGGCGTGCTCTATGAATCCAATGAATTTCGCAGCTGCTCAAATTTGCTAGGGGCACTTGCATTTGTTCCTGTGAACGATGTCGTGGAAGCATTTGGAATTCTAAGGTATTAGATTACAATTACAAAAGTTTTGTTAATATCAGCCCCCGCTCATTTGTTAACATTTTGTGGCAATCTTTTTTTTTGTTTTGTAGCCCTGAGTCTACTCTATGGGAAATAACTGAACTTTATTCAACAACTGTCTTTCAACAACTGTAAATTCGACTGATTCAAGGACAAGATCGCTGATCTTGATGAGATTCTGCCGCACCCGCCTTATTCTCCAGATTTGGCTCCTTCGGATTTTCACCTGTTCTGTCAATGCAAAACTATCACAGAGAGAAACAACGTTGAAAAGTGAAAGCGGATTTGCAAGCTGCTCTTTTGAATGGAGAGAGCTGACAAAGAATCTTGATACCAAAGATCACTTTAACAAGTTCTAAAGGAAAGTTTATTCACATTGCAAAGAAAACAGTTTCCGTGAGATTATGTTACGCGATGACAATTAATAAGAGCCAAGGTCAAACAATAGGATTTTGTTGATTAGATTTAATAGACCCAGTATTTTCATTGGATGACATATGTAGCTTTTTCCAGAGCACGAGGTTGGTATTGCATCAAAGTTGCAGTGAGTCCTGATAAAAAGAATAAGGTAAAAATATAGTTTGAAAGAAGCGTTATTAGACTTAGAAATTTTGATATAAATAATAAGATATTGATACATGAGTCATAGAAACATGAGAAAATAACCAGGAGACAATCGAAGGGGCTCTACCAGGTAATATTTTTGTTCTTGAAATTTTCCTTTTTGATGAAAATTTCAAAAAGAAATGCATAGTGCAAACCTGCCCATGAAGGGCTACACAATGATTTTAAGTTTTCAATACTATGAGTGGGAAAACAGGCCGATTAGCGCCCACAAACTTCCCTTTCTTGAAAAAAGTTGTTTTAATTGGAGTATAAATCGACATGTCGATTAATGTCAATATTTTCAATAATTAACTGCTTTTGCCATTTTTTGAAATCGAAGAAATTTTTTCTTTTTAATAACAACTGGAAAAAGAAATGTATAGTGTAAACCTGCCCATGTAGGGCTACACAATGAATGTGAATTTGAGAAAATTTCATTGATAAAATCAGTCAGGATTAACGCCCACAAACATCCCTTGCTTGAAAAAAAAAGAGGTTTTCTGAATTTGTGATAATATTCGACATGTCGATTGACGATAATTTCAACCTTTACAAGAGTATGGAGTTTAAAATTGTCAATCGACAT
>JAMRYI010000807.1:0-70335 GCA_029231635.1 Ditylenchus weischeri | reverse complement strand
ATACATGAGTCATAGAAACATGAGAAAATAACCCAGGAGACAATCGAAGGGGCCTCTACCAGGTAATATTTTTATTCTTGAAATTTTCCTTTTTTGATGAAAATTCTAAAAAAAGAAATGCATAGTGCAAACCTGCCCATGTAGGGCTACACAATGATTTTAAGTTTTCAATACTATGAGTGGGAAAACAGGCCGGATTAGCGCCCACAAACTTCCCTTTCTTGAAAGAAAAGTTGTTTTTAATTGGAGTATAAATCGACATGTCGATTAATGTCAATATTTTCAATAATTAACTGCTTTTCGCCATTTTTTTTGAAATCGATCATTGAAATCGGAAAAAAGAAATGTATAGTGTAAACCTGCCCATATAGGGCTACACAATGAATGTGAATTTGAGAAAATTTCATTGATAAAATCAGTCAGATTAACGCCCACAAACATCCCTTGCTTGAAAAAGAGGTTTTCTGAATTTGTGATAATATTCGACATGTCGATTGACGATAATTTCAACCTTTACAAGAGTATGGAGTTTAAAATTGTCAATCGACATGTCGATCAGGGCTGTGCAGCTCAAAAACAAACCTCCACGTCAACATCGAACTTCCACCCCAAAATTTGAACACTCCGCTTCCACTTCCAACATCCGGAGGTGGATGTTTACCCAAACATCCACTTCCATACCCAAAGTTGAACCTCCACGTCCGACATCCACCTCCCTTGAAATTTTTTTAACCTCCGTCAACATCCAACATCCGGAATTTTTCGACATCCACCTCCATTAACCTTCACGTAATTTGGTGATAATACTTTATTCAACTGTAACTGACTACCGGTCTGCCAAACCAAGATGGGTTTTCTTCAATCACTAAAATAGAAGTTTCGTAATTAAACAAAATGCCAAGAAATTTAAAAAGGCGGGAGTTTCATTTTAAATTTTTGACACATCTCAACGAAGATGGGTTGGAGGTTCGGATGTTCAAATTTTCGCCACCTCCACTACATCTGATCTCCAGAGCGGATGTTCATTCAAACTTATCCACCTCCGCACCAAAAAATTGAACCTCACGCGTCACCTCCGAACATCCGGCCTGGGGTGGAGTGGAGGTCAAGCATCCACCTCCGATGTAACTTCCGGATGTTTGCACAGCCTGATGTCGATTGATGTCCATAATTTCAATGATCAACTTAATGATTCCTAAATTTTTGATTTGAAAAAAAATTGGTCGTCAGAGGAATAATTTCTGCGAACCAGTGAATGTGAAAGTCTGATTATTTTTTATATCAACCATATGGCCATGCATTCCATTCTGTGTTTTGATATTGCAATTTTTTAAATTCACTATTTGTCTTGATAGAGAATCGAAAATGATTCCGTCGGACGACTCGATTTGTAGTCTATTATTTTCCGATGATGTAGTGTATTTGGCTCTTAGTTTGTGCCCCTCTATCAGCAATTTTAAACTGATAAAATGCCAATAAAGGACACATACTGAAGGGCACAAACTGAAGGGGCACAAACTGAAATGGCACAACTTACTCCTTCCCAATTTTTAAGTATATCAGAGCGTGGATCGCCTCATTTTCTATTTGCCATACCAAATGTTAGTACTTTTAGAAGAAAAATGGCAAGTGCTTCGCTGGTTTCGCGCATGTTTGGAAGCCGAGCTGCTGGTCGTTTGCTCAAAGCTTCTCAATCTTCTCTGTGGAACCCATCTTTTTACTCAGGTAGTGGTTTGTTTTTGTAGTTTTTATAGTCGAATCTCCATTACCTGGCGCCCCTCAAGTTCGTCCCCCTCCTAGGGTCCGACACTTTTCCCCCAATTTTTATAATATTTTGCCAAATGTGATTCGCCAGTCTATTCAAAATTATCGCAAAGATTCTGATTTTGCCGGTCATTTTTTTCAAAATTTAACAAAAACCACTGGACTTCGATAACCGGTTCCTAATTTTCAAAAGGGTGCTAGGTTATTGAGGTCCATGGGTCTTGGAGAGGTAAAGATTCAATAAAACGGGAGAGCCAATCATCCACCCATTTTCAGGAGCTTCCATTGTTCAGCGCAAAGGACTCCATACCTCGACCAAGCTGTATGCCGCTACTGCAAGTGCTGTCAAACCCACCTCGCCAAAGTCCACTGCCATCGGTTCAAAGGACGAGTTGTTGCTGTACATCGGTGCCGTTGTGGATGTGCAATTTGATGAAGGACTTCCTCCAATTCTCAACTCTCTGAGGTGACTGGTCGTGCCAGCAAATACTCTTGAAGTGTCTCAACATTTGGGTAATTACGCTCTAAATTCTCATATTGCAACAGAGGAATATTCCCAATTTTCAGGTGATAATGTGGTGAACCATTGCTATGGACGGAACTGAGGGTTTGGTCCAGGTATTTTAAAACTTTTTTACAATTTCTGAAAAAACACAAATTCTTTGATTTCCAGGACAAGTTATCGACACTGGTGATCGATCAAAATCCCCGTCAGACCAGAAACTCTCGGAAGAATCATGAATGTGATTGGAGAGCCAATTGACGAAGGGTCCCATTATCACCAAACATTACGCTCCTATTCACGCTGAAGCCCCAGAGTTTGTAAGTTTAATTTGTTAATTTTTGCTTTTTCTCGGGACTTGGGACTTTTGAATTTTATGGCGTTGCCTATCGACCCACTTTTTTGAATAGACTCTTGAGCAAGTAATATCTCAAAATCTAGCTGGGAATCTGGGCTACATTTGGTATGTTACACGATCAAAAGTCTATTTAAAAAGAAATGGGTCAACTATACAATGATATCTTCAAAGTCCCACTCCGAGGAGGGTTAATGAAATACGGTATCTTTGTGGACAGTTGAGCCATAAAATTTACTGGTCAGTGGTCACTATGGAAGGTGTCGACTGTATTTGTGAAAAAAATAGGCAGAAAGTCAGAGAGAAATTAAAAGATTATATTTAATAATTTTAGGTGGCTAAAGCTCATGGTGGTTTCTCCGTCTTTGCTGGAGTAGGAGAACGTACTCGTGAAGTGAGTTGCAAATTTTAAATTGCTTTTTTGGCAGAACTCTTTTGTTTTAGGGAAACGATTTGGCTACGAAATGATTGAGGGTGGTGTAATTGATCTCAAATTCAAGAACTCCAAAGTATCCTTTGGTGTACGGTCAGATGAATGAGCCCACAAGTGCCCGTGCTCGTGTTTGCTTGACTGTGGGTGGTTTAAATTGTGTTTTCTGCAATTTGCAAATAAAAAGTAAAGTTATCTGGCTAAAAAAGCTAAAAATCCTTTCACTGTGGGGAGGGCTTAGGTCTGTGGTAATTGATGTTTTTCTTTTAGTCAGTGGAGAAGGAATTGTGGGATCTGCGCGCAGGTTGTGCTGAAGTTATCTTTTTACTGAGAGCATTTGTTAAGTTCAATTTTTAATATATTTTTTATTTTTGACCTAGTGTTATTATTGTGCATTTGCAGGAAAGTAGTCAGTGCGCAGATTTGCTAACTACTCTACGAAACCTCTGGACATGTTTTCTCATTATCAGGTTTTCATTATAAATGTTTTTTTCTAAATTTAAATTAAGGTAGTGTATGCTGATTTGAATGGCCGCAAAGAGGAGCTGATGGAGGAACGTGTCAAGCGCGTCCGAGTTGAGAATGAGCTGGTTAGTTTGCCATTTGTTTTAATCTCCGTTTTTCTTGATTTATGAAAACAGTCAACGCCGATTTGCTGAAAGCAGGAGTCGACTTGAGCCTAGAAGCTAATCGAATTCTAGAGAAGAGAAAGTTGCCTTCGCTCGGCATTCAAGTAGGAATCTTTTAAGGCAGTACTAGTTTTCGGGCTGAATGTTCTCCTTTTCAGATATTCGATGCTAAACCGACATTTGACATGGCAAAAGGTCTACAACCACGAAGTTTCTTCCTAAAGAATCTGTGAGGCGCCAACGATGAAGTCGTCAACTTAGCCGAGATGCTGATTTAGCTTAATCGTTCAATCGATATTCAAATCTCAAAATCAGTCCTTCATTCTTTGCATGGAAGTTCTGTAATTCGATATCGTTCGACATAGACCAGAGGGCAGTGATGATCGCTTTATGCGATTTTCTGCCAATTAAGTTTTGGATTGAAGACGACTAAAAAAATCCATCAATAATGTCCAGATGTTCCTGTTGTTTGACTATGTTATTAGCAAATAAATATTCGTTGATTAATTAACAATTTCATATATTCCGGGCTGATATTTCAGAGATCAAGATCAATGTGTTGCTCTTCATTGACAACATTTTCCGTTTCACCCAGGCTGGATCAGAAGTGTCTGCTTTGCTTGGTCGTATCCCATCTGCTGTAAGTATCTTACAAGACTACGCCAGGCCTAGTCTTTTTCGCTCGTGCCAAAGAGGTATTTACCACAAATTTGTTGTCTTTTAGGTGGGATACCAACCAACCCTGGCCACTGACATGGGAAGTATGCAGGAGCGTATCACAACCACAAAGAAAGGCTCCATTACCTCTGTGCAAGCTATCTATGTGCCAGCCGACGATTTGACTGACCCTGCCCCAGGTGAATTTTCATTTGGCTTAAAAGTCAATTTTTAACCTGCTTTTCAGCCACAACCTTTGCTCATTTGGACGCTACTACTGTGCTTTCTCGTGGTATTGCCGAATTGGCCATCTACCCAGCTGTGGATCCTTTGGACTCCACTTCCAGAATCATGGACCCCAACAGTAATTCCCTATTTGCATTGATTTAATATAGATTTTTTAAATTTATATTGTTTTAGTTGTGGGTCAGCGCCATTATG
Source organism: Ditylenchus weischeri (assembly GCA_029231635.1). NCBI lineage: Eukaryota > Metazoa > Nematoda > Chromadorea > Rhabditida > Anguinidae > Ditylenchus > Ditylenchus weischeri. The sequence continues at coordinate 65,557 of JAMRYI010000807.1, read as the reverse complement.
ACGTTGCTCGAGGTGGACATTTTGCCGTTTTAAATAAAAAAGATAATTTGTGTTGTTACAGGTGTGCAAAAGATTCTCCAGGACTACAAATCTCTACAGGACATCATTGCCATTCTGGGTATGGACGAGCTGTCGGAGGATGACAAATTGACCGTGTCGCGTGCCCGTAAGATCCAGCGTTTCTTGTCGCAGCCTTTCCAGGTATATTTCCATATAAAAATTGACTTTACACACGCAAACAAATTTCAGGTAGCTGAGGTTTTCTAGGTCATGCCGGAAAATTCGTCTCCCTTGAGCAAACGGTTACTTTTGAATACAATTGAATTTTCGTTTATTATTTTGGTTTTTGTTTAGATTGATGGATTTGAGTCGGTGCTGAGAGGTGAAATGGACCACATCCCAAGTTGCCTTCTACATGCAAGGAGACTTGAGTGATGTGAAGCGCAAGGCAGAAGAGCTCTCCAAATTGGTGTAGAAATTAATAACAGAGTCTCCTCAAATTGTTTGTTGTATTAAATATAGGCTTTGTTTTTACAAATTCAATAAAAAATTGCTCTATGTTCTGAGTATTTTGAGAGTCTTTTTAGTTTCAGCTTTTACGTCATTGTATTATGGTGCGTTAACATTTCAGCATATTTTTTCAAATGAAAAAGGATGAAACGTTTCGTCCTTTTTCATTTAAAATTGCCTTAGTCCCTCCTGTTGTTTTTACGCAATTTTTTTCCTGAAATAACCTATAAGGTGTCCTTTTATGCTATACTACCGCAATGTGGCACCTGCGCTCTAGCAGTGTATTCGCTGGCTCTATTTTCTTTAATTGTTCTGATTTAAAATCGCAGTACATTTTTTTCTCTTTTCTGACTTTTGTGGTTCATGTTTGAAATTTTCATTGTCATTTTTGCATTATTCTTTTATGCCTTACTTACATAAAGATTAGAACCAGCAGTACATTTGCTAGAACAGGGGGCGAAAAGGGCACACCCCGAAAAAGGATACAAAATATTAAAATCGATTAAGCAACAAATTCAAATGAGAAGAAATAAGTCCTGGCACGAATTGTTTTGTAAATAAGGTTTTGGCATTTAAATGCTTATAGAAATATTTTTTTTCGGATATCAGGGTGGCCATATTATTTTTTGGAAAAGAGGGTATGCGATCACAAAAAGAAGGCATTTACAAGTAAAACTTTTGAAAAAGAGGGGTATCATGAATATTTCTACTACGCAACACTTAAACTAGTTCAACATGCAAAAAATTGCACAGAAACGACACTTTCAGAATTTTCTTATTTCACTAGAGCAAACAATCGGAACATATAACATTAAAACTAACTCATTCAAACCAATCCTATTTCTCGCTGGATTTTGCTTTGCTGACATGCCGAAAGATCATTCTCTTGCCATCTTTTGCAAGCTTAACGTCGTCGTTGTAGAAAATGCAATAGCAGAAATTTAATCCTCGCTTTGACTCTTTCAGGAACGGATACGCTTTGGCAAGATTCTGATTGAACTTTGCACTACCGCCAGTGATCACCTTTTTTCTTACACCTTTTTTCTTTCTTTTTTTTTCTGCTTGCTAAAGGTAAAGTTTGGATAACATTAAGGATCATGGTAATAACATAGCAAACCTCCTCCTGAAATTGCTCATCGTACACTTCATCTGAGAACTGCTGGGCTTCCTCTTCATCCAAAAGTTCCTGTACATCATCTTCCGGCACTACTTGATCATCGGCCTTTGATCTTTGAAGAAGCCTCGAATATCAGAAATCACTCGTTTGGCCATGCTGATAAGAGCTGATTTTAGTGCACATCGCTGATACCAGCTCATACTGCCGGAGCACACCTTCAAGTCATCAATTGGCTGCATCAGTTCATCCCTCTTTGTCCTTGTTGGACTGTAGTATTGCTTCTTCGGAGTCTCGATTCCAAGGCGCTTCTTGATCTTTACGAACACATCGTTCAAGCCGTCCAAATTTACTCCGCCAAACAATGCAGCAATTTTTCCGATACGCGCTGTACTGGCGGTTTTCTTCAGGTTCTGCAGCGCCTTGCAATTTTTCGGCTTGCTTGGCATTTGCAAATTGGCCTTTTTGCACACTAATGACTTGACAGTGACTGGCAGCTAAAATCTGACAATAAACCAACCTGACCCATGAAACTCAATAAAGTGACAAACCTCATTGAACAACCTGTTGAAGTATTCCTCGTCATTTCGCCGCTTCTCTTCCTCTTGCCGCTGGCGTTCCTCATCATATCGTTTTTGTTGCTCCAGATGCTCATGCATTCTGATTTCCTTGTCTGAAAACAACTAGTAAACAAATAGTCTGCCAGAACCTATGTTACCTTGTTTCCCTTTGCAAAGTTCATCAACTTTCTGCTGCTTGGCATTCTTCTGCTGCTGCACTTTGTCCCATCGAGCATTGGCCACTGCTTGCATGACAAGAGCCTTTCGGTTCCTGTTTTCTTTGTCCACAATTTGCTTGGCTGAAACTAATTAATCAGATAAAACCAAAGAATAATGGAAGAAAAAGCAATTCCACCTGCTCCTTCCTGAATCGAAGGATCTTTGCCCGCTCTTGCCGCTTCGCACTTCAGCTTCTCTTTCCTTGCAGAACGGCGAGTCAGTACCATTATCTGCAAAGAGCAGAAATTCACACAATATAACCAACGGGCGAAACCCAAGAAAACACGGACTTTTGGAAAAACCTTACATACCAAAATGTAGCCCTTGTTCTGCTCTACAAAACTGTAAGACAGATTTGCAAAAACATAGAAAATTAAAAAGTTATGCCTGTTTCAGTGAAAAACACCACCTTTGGTTAGAAAAAATCGATGTTTTTGAAAGATCGTACGCGCATAAAAAGTGCCAAAACGCGCATTTTTTAGACTGAAAACCGACATACGGGTGCAGAATTTGATGTTCTATCATTTGGCAGAAGGATTTTTTGAAAACCAGACGTTTTTGAAAACATCTCACCCTTTTTGTCAAAAAGACAATTTTTCCAGTGAAAAAGCGTCAAATTTTTGAATTCGCGCATAAAGTTCAAAACGAACGTTTTTTCACGTTTTGAAAAGCCGTGGTGATACGGTGGCTCATCGAACAACTGTTTGAATAGTTGGCAGTTAATCTAATCTCTGGCTTTATAAGTTTTCAAATATATATTTTTTGTCTGATATTTTTGGGTGGTATTTAATTTTGGCAATAAAATGCATTTTTAGGTGTACCTAAAACCATATTTTTGAAAAAGCTGAAATTAGTATGGGTTGTCCCTGAGCCTAAGTCAAAGCCTAATTGCTAAGCCTAAAAATTATTGAGAGGTGGGAAGGGGGTGGTTTATATTACACTAGCGCCACTTTTAAATTTTAAGTATTATCCGATATTTTTTAGTCATTTTCTAATCATTTCGCACCCCTTGCTTTTAAAAAATGAAAAATTCTGCAAATATCGGATGGTGTCCTTTGTCCATACACTCTCCCTACAACCGTGAACTGGATTCGGATGTGCGAGTGAGTTCGCTTATTCAAACCTACATTCCTCTAGGATGCAATTTCGTATGTTACCCGATTGGTGGCTTACAGGTAATTAATTTGCGATAAATTAGTAATTATGGCATCCAATTTTTCTGTTTTCAGAGGTACAACTGGACCCCCAACAGGTCTTTATTGCTATTTTGAAATACAACTTGAAACTTTTTTTTTGTAGATCACCTCCTCCGAGGATAAATTTGCCTGATCTACAGGTCGGTCTTATTTGAAGAAAACCTTGACTTTTCTGTAGAATTTTAGATGCCGAGCATGTTGTGGATGAGCAGAGTCGGTTGTTGTGTGTCATCTTGGATCCATTGTGATTCTGGTGATTGTTTAACCTTATCTTTTGATAAAATATCAAATCAATTTTGCTAAATTTAGACCAGGATTGGATTTCGAGCATTTCTATTAATGCGTTGGAGGAGGTTGTTGATTTTTTGAATTTACGGGGATTAATAAAAGCAATGGCTTACTCAAGAGATAGAAAATAATTTATTTAAATGTTTCATTCAGGGATTGTCGAATAAACGCGTGCGGTACAGGGACCTAGGAACCCCCTCCTATGCTCTTATAGTTCAGGGCTGGGGTTATTATACAGGGTGGAATTGGTTTTGATAAAAAAAATTATAGAAGTTACCGACTTTAGCAAATATTCCACAGAATTTTCGCAGACCGTCGCTTTTAATGACAATAAAAATTCGACGCATGTAAATGCGCTGAATCCTTTCTAACTCAACCAGTTTTAGGAGCTCTCTCATGTTGCTTACTTGGGTCTGAAGGTAAGTCTTTAAGTCTTTACTACACATTCAATATACGGCCTGTATTTAGAGTGTGTCCATCCAGTTGAAAAAACTTTCCTCACCCAAACTTGCCCAGGTGGTTAGCAAGTGGTTGTGGCAGAGACAAGCGGATTTCTCGTAAGCGTACGCTTTTACTTGAAATCATTCTTTTATCCACAGTTAACTTATGTTGCAGGTTTTGGATCATAGTCCCCACCAACATATTGGAACTAGCAGCACAACAACCTGCAGATATTGATATATGGTCGGTCTGGGCAGACTTCAGAACACTCTGCGGCAATTATCCTGGCAGACTGTTTGTTGGTAAGCCATTCCCATCAACATCAAAAGTAATAGGGTTTGCTGTTGTTTAGGCATAAAATTTTCTGAGGTATGTACCTTTTGCTTTGCTGATAGTTGGTGCGTGTAACCTAAAATATATTTGTTGCAGGACAGTGATGAAGAGTTCAGTATTCCACGTCTATTTAATCGCTGGAAAACTGAACCGGTCAGTTTTTTTGGTTAGTTGTAAAAGCATAGAGTGAAAATCTTGTAGGATAGGTTTCTAACCGGAGTTGCGTGTTTCATATAAAGTCATTTGAATAGAAAACCACAGGGCGTAATTCTTAGAAAATTTCTGGGCCAAAAGCCCAGATTTCAAAAATTCAAAGATTTCGTACAACGTAACTTTCTTTTAAAGTCCAACCTCATTAAGCAGTCAACACTGGTCGCTTCGCCAGGCTAGCCGTTTATAATAAGATTTTCGAGTTAGAACCCAACCGAATTGCACTCAGTGATGGGTCGCTTATTAAAGTTTCACTGAATAAAGAATAAATTTAAGGTAGGTGTGCTGTGGCTGGACTCCACTATATTTGCTGATGGAGCTTTAACCAGGTATTTACCCAGGTTTCACAATCATATTTCATGAAGCCTGAAATCATTTTTACATGAGTATTTATAGTTTTCATTCCCGATTGCTGAGAGAAGTGTGGACAGATGACAGCTATCCTCGTTACATCATGCTAAGCTCCCAGAAAAACAATCAGAACTACCCGCTTGCTTTAATCCCCCAGCTTGTGTATACTGTTCTCAATGCAATGGATCATTCAGACAGGTCTGCAGATAGTGTTGGTTCAAATAATGCTAAATTTACCAATACTTTGCAGGTAATCAGCAAGTTTGACATCATTCTTGTTGAATTTCTTCTATCAAATTTTCAATTTGTGTATTTCAGGCACCTTTACAGCCTCTATCAGTCAATTTGGATTCGGTTGTAAGTAGTTTTAGCTCTGGTTGTGTTATATTGGTCGGTTTTTTTGCAGATCTACAACACTTTTGAACAGGACAATGCAAAGTATGAACTGTATAGAAAAGCCATGCGGCTCGCGTTGGAGGATTTGATGCTCAATAGTTCAAGCAATGATAATAAACCCACAACCGCGATTACTGCCTTTGTTGTGGGTGCGGGCAGAGGACCAGTAAGATATTCTAGTTCGGGGAAAAATGTGTGAAATTAATTTGTTTAGTTGGTCTCTTTGTTGTTGGAAGCCGAAACTGAGCTTTCAAATAAATCACCTACAAAAATAGTTCCGTTGAATATTTTTGCTGGTAAGGCTTTCTTGTTTGAAGGGAAGGTTGGTCCAATAATTTTGGTGATTCACTTTTGACCACATTTCTTGTAGCCTGTATTTTGACATTTGTTTACGGCTGTTCAGCTGAGCTAGCGATGATAATTTATTTGGTTTGCACTGGAGGGCCGATTTAACATACGGATAGAAAAGTTAATTTGGATTAAATTACGTCAAAGTGACATCCTGATTTAACATAAGAAAAACTCGGTCCCCAGTTCCTATGTTAAATCTTGTGTGTAATGTGAAAAATGAAATTTATCCTTTGTGTTCCCTGAGGTTTGCGCCAGAATCATCTATGATTCTGGCAAGGGCCAAGCCTCAGGAACATAAGAAGAAATTGTGTTTTTCATTTTATCTAAAGGAATTCATGTCTAGGTGAGTCAACAGGTAAATACATTTTTAGAACAAATGGCCCACAAACAAGTTGTGTGGTGCAGAAAGTCTCCAAACAAAATCCCAAAAAATTAAAATTTTCTTTAGCAATTTTTGTCAAAAAATTCAACCATTAAAAGAACTATTATTGCAGTGGAGAAAAACCCGAGTGCATGTCAATCCTTAGAGTTTTGCAATAGTACCAGGTATTTTACATTTTACCTTCTTTGTATGTCTTTTTACTTTTGTAATGTCTTCAGGTGGAACAATCGAGTGAACATTCTGGAATGTGACATGCGCCAATTGCCAAAAAAGTTTTTAGAGGGAACTTTTCGATCCCCAGACATAGTAATCAGTGAATTGCTGGGAAGCTTTGGCGACAATGAGTTGTGTCCTGAATGTATCGATAGTTTGCTGCCCATTGCGACAGAAAACACTATTTTCATCCCCCAGTCTTATAGAAACTACGTTGGTAGGTTTTGTGTGTTTTCAGTAGGATTAGATCCGGTCCACTGACCGAAAACCAGGTTCTTTTACCCAACCCTAGTTTTACCCTAGTTTTAGTTTCATACCACCGACAAACATTTGATTTGAACATTTTCCTTTAAATTATTTTGAATTTAGTCGCGTTTTTCTTGCCAAAAACATACTGGTTTTTAGACTGTTCTAGATTTGCTCAATCTGTGACTGAATTACCGTAAATACTCTAATAAACTATTTTCAAATTTGTTTTGCTTTTTTAACCCTAACATTGTCTATTTTTTAAAATGCACGACAACTCATTTTGTAGATCTTTCCATACTCTACAAAATGAGCTGTCATACCTTAAAAAATAAACAATTTAGGGTTAAAAAAGCAAAACAAATTGAAATTAGTTAACCGTAAGAGGCCCGTTTATTAGAGTATTTACGGTATATACTCTAGTTTTCACAAAATATTGTTTAGCATTATGGTTGAGGAATTTGACGATGAAATCTAAATTCAAAATAATTTAAAGGAAAATTTTCAAATCAAATGTTTATTATCTGAAAGTTTGGTCGCCCCGCCTTTTGCGAATTTGAAATTGCCCGTGTAACGTGCTGGTATGCCCCTTTAAAGGGGCATACCAGCGCGATCCCACAGCTGAAAAGGCGGACCAGGCATATTCAAACGAGAATTATTTTAAATTACAAATTTGTCATTTTACATAAAAAGCTCGGCAGCGTGCTGGAACCGACCCCGACCCCTTTAAAGGAGTACGCCTGAGCGTTACATAGAAAAAGACGGGGCCCAGTAGTTTATTTTCTTTTTCGCTAATTTTTCATGCGCTTTCATCTAAATTTTCAAGTTTTCTGCCTTACTTTTAAAAGGTAGTATAAGGTCATCAATATCAGGTCGAACGTGAAACGAGTGAAAAATGGGACGGTTCGAAAAAGTTTGCTTGGGTGGGTGCTAAAGGTTGGATTTTCGAAAGCTCGGATTTTGAAAAATCCAATTTTTCGTTAGGATTTTGAGAAGTGCGGATTTTGACAAGCTCGGGTCTTTTTAGAAGTTCTAGTTTTTGAACGTTAAGATAACCATTTTAATATTTTTGGTTGCTCGGACATTTTTCTCATTTCGGAACTTCAACGTTACAGTCGAACCTCTATAAAATGCCACCCCAATAGAAGACCTTTCGTAGGTCGGGCTTGTTCATCCAGCAAAAAGAAATAAGGCAAATCATACTACCGATATAAAGCTACCTTTCGCCTAATCTCAATGATAAAACTATATAAGGCTAACTTCTTATCTTTCCTAATAATTGCGCCAGTCAAATCTCTACATAATAGAGCTAAGCAATAGCTTTATATAAGGGACACTCAAAATTATTTGGTTGGTTTTCAATAGAATCGATAAATAGGGTCTTTTTACAGAAGAGACGCAAAAGACTTTCTTTATAACGGATGCTCTATGTAATGACCGAAATTTGGTCCAGTTGTAAACAGAGACATGTCAGATGTATGTCAAGGGATGAGAATATTTCTTCAAGAGCGTCAAGAGCGGGATTCATAGAGAGTGTAGAGGGTATCATAAACTTAAAAGCAAAATCCGAGCTTTTAAAAGTCCGGATTTTCTTTTCAAAATCGAGCTTTAGCATACGACCTCTGGCCCCGCCTTAACCTATTGAAACGCACGGGCATGCTCCTTTAAAGAAATCATTTTAAAAAAAAGTGCTAACACCTGTCAGGAATCGAATTTGTGGTGATTTACCTAAAATTGAAAGTCCTAAAGTTAGCTGTGATAAATTTTGACCCGCTTTTTGAGAGAATGATTTGATCCAGACATGATATGGGTTATCTTCTAAATTTCATTTTCTAACCTGGGCCTCGAGGTACTTATTTAGTTGGGCCCCCCCCACTCCCAAAGGTCATTTTTCGATTTTTGTAACAGTTTGGTTTGGACCCAAAATCAACTTTTATTGCAATAACGACGACAACCATAACCGAGATGCATATTAAATGCCAACATATTGATCAGCAATTTGGGACCAGAGATGAAACATAATGTCATTTCCTGCGTACTTCTTTCTCCAGCAAAACTGGAGAAAGAGCAGTTCAAATAGGCGTCGAATGTTAAAATCTATAAGATCATCCATTGCTAGGCTAAAAAGCTACTAATAAACTCACAAATAATATGAAAAAAATTCAAACAAGCACAAAAAAATTCAGTACTGAAAATGACCTTTTGGAGGGGGCCAACTAAATAAGTACCGGCGTCGAATTACATGTGTGATCTAATCCGACAAATCAGATAAAATCATGTAATATTATGTCTTTTGTGATATTATGAAAACTGTAGTAGTTCTCATTGTTTTGGAATTCAGCACCCATCCAATCTCTTCGCATGCACCAAAATGTCGTTTCCATAACGAGAGATTATTGGAGCAGGCAACTTGCGGGTTCAGGACGTAATGCTAGCAGGTCAGCTAGTATTCGCACAAGAAAAATATTCATAACCATACAATTTTAGTGAAACTAATCCGGCAGACAGTCTATATGTAAGTTATGCTTTTATAGTTTGCATAAGCCGATTGTTTATATTTTTTTGAGAACATGACCCAACTTTTTAAAAATACTTCCCCAGTTTAGGTGGCCTGTTTGCCCGGAGATTATTGTTTGCTAGGCGGACCGACCGGGTGCTTCGAATTTATACATCCATCTAAGTGTAGCAATTCCAGACAAACAACAATTTCTTTTGGTTTCACACACGCATGTGAGGTAAATAAAGAAAAAGTGTTGAATCGAGTATTAAATTTGATTTATTTTTTTAGTTGATGGGTTTTGCCGGCTACTTTGACGCATGCTTATACAAGGATGTCTACCTCAGCACTGTTCCCGGCCATCATTCCAAAGGTTGAGTTTTGAAAATATATACACAGTCGACTACCTCCATATTGGACAGCCTGAGGACCAGTTCAAGCTGGCCACTATGAAAAGAGGCTACCCGGCAGTGTTTCCATTTGAGCTCAAATGAGCACTTGATTTGATGTGATTTTGATGTGATGCACGCCATCATAATCACATCAAGTGAAAATTATTTTGACACATCATCAAAATCACATCAAGTGAAAATGTTTTGTGATACATCAAATCAAATCACATCAAGTGAAAAATTTTGTGACACATCACATCAAGATCACATCAAGTGAAAAAAATTTTGTGACACATCACATCAAGATCACATCAAGTGAAAAAAATTTTGTGACACACATCACAAGCAGACAAGTGGCTATTGGTCTCAGGCAGTTTCGGGGCTGTTTCCGCGAATATCTCATATCATATCTAGAAATGACCCTCCCTGAAGTAATCGTGCTAAGTACAAAGGAAAGGACGTGCGTATTTCTCGCCTCGCTGAAGTAAAAATGCTCCATCCTTACTGGTCCTTCGTGCAATTAGTAAGTGAAGATGGCGGAGAAAAGCGTGACACGCTCAGCGTGTCTTCTACAGTGTCAGATTGTCCCTCTCTGCTAAGCAAAGGAATCCACAACGACTACGGTCATATACAATCATCTCGTGAGTATAACTTTACTAGCTGGATTATCAGATAGATCATACAATTATTTTGAGGAAACACACAACACGTCATCATATCACGTGTTTCGAAATTCTATTAATTTTGGTGTGACACATGAAATCAAAACAAATCTTGATCAAGTGAAAAACTTTTGTGATACATCACATCAAGTGAAATTTTTTTGTAACACATCACATCAAAGTCACATCAAGTGAAAAATTATTGTGACACATCACATCAAAATCACATCAAGTGAAAATTTTTTGTGACACATCACATCAAAATCACATCAAGTGGGAAAAAACCACATCATGGAAACACTGCTACCCGGACAGTCGACTGTGCCAGGAAAACAATATAGGAAATTTCGTAAAAAAGTTACTTTTTGAAAGACCACCATAATCCTGATAAATCAGGGTTGAGATCTCAAAATTTTGAAAATGAAAGGACATTTGCTCCAGATAAGGATATTTTACGGTTTTTTGGCGAAATATGCTATTTTATCCACTGCTTATTAGAGACAGAAAAATGCCGGTCGTCGGGGTTTCGGGGCGGGGTTTTTCAGCTTTAGAATTTCGGTCGGGGTTTCGGGTTTATGCCAAAAAAAATTCGGGGCCCCGCGGGGCCCCGTCCTAAATTTCGGGGTTTTGTAAAAAGCGTAAAAGTCGAACAAAAATGGATACTTTTCAGAAAAAAATTTAGTGTAGTTTTTGATTTTTGATAATAATCATAATGAACATCAAATTTCAACCTATTAAACCAAAATTTTGAGATTTTACTAACTAAGTCCAAGTCCACCATAATATACATTCCACAACAAAAAACTTCAATAACAATAATTGAGTGATGGAAAGAGACAGCTTCGTGAAAGTCCGATTTTCAAATAGCACTCATCTGAACGTTATTTCACAGAGTTAACAATACTGAAACCGCAAATTAAACACAAGTGAAAAATAGAGGGCGGACAAATTAGTGACTTTGACAAAAGTACGAATAATGAAAAACCTATAGAAATTCGATTATACACGTGTTAGAACATTATGCCACGGGCCGGGGTTTGCCGTATTTCGGCGGGGTTTCGGGGTTTTTGAATTGTTCGGGCGGGGTTTCAGGGCGGGGTTTTTGCCGAAATTGGTCCGGTCGGGGCGGGCCTCGTTCAGGGCCCCGCCCGTTTCTATCTCTAATTTAAATACTTTTCCTCTTGGGAGAGTCTTAAGAGTATCTTCTTTAGATGTGATTGTATTCTAATACTGCCGACTTTCGATTAATCGACTCTGGCCAGCAAAAGGATTCAAAAAAATTATCTTAATAAATTGGCACTTTTTCTGTCATCAGAGGAGTTGACCGTAGTGTGTTTCCTACCTATATTACAGCACTTGCGCAGTCAAAATAGTGGCCAAATTTGAAGGGGCCCGATTTGAATTGGCCCAATTTGAAATGGCCCAATCTTTGGCGTGCCCTTTCTTTCATGATTCCGAGCAAGACTCTTAATCAAAAATGCATAAAGAGACTCTTTTTGCCAAGCTCCAGTGACCAAAACGCGGTAGAATGCCCTAATATAAAGTAGTTTACCTTGGTACCCCAAGGCAAAAAGTCAAGTTTTGGTGAAAAAAAAATTTTTCAAAAAATTCATTTTTTGTGTGGGAAAATGTTAGAAAATAACTTTTTCATCGTTTTAAGCATATAAAAATTACTTGGGAGTAGAGATGATGACGGGACGGGACGGGACAATTCCGTCCCGTCCCGTTAATTTTAGAGAATCGTCCTGTCCGGAATCCCGCCCGGAAATTTTTGGCACCTGTCCCGTCGAAAAATTATTTAAATTCCGTCTCGTCCGTCCCGAAAAATTCAATTTTTCAACAACTACCTTCAACTTGTAATTACAGTCAACTAGAGATGATGACGGGACGGGACACCGTCCCGTCCCGTTAATTTTAGAGAATCGTCCGTCCCGAATCCCGCCCGGAAATTTTTGGCACCTGTCCCGTCCCGCGTCCCGTCCCGAAATTTTTAAATTTGAATTTTGAAAAGGTCAAGCCATCAACTCTACTTGGGAGTCGTTTAAACACTATTTTTAAATAAGTGAAAAATGGGTAGACATTTACGGCTACCTCTTTACATTGATTTCTTTAATAGTTTTTACCCTCTTTTGCTACGCTAAAAGGTCGTGAGGACTTTCAAGGGTTGAGATAAGGATTCAAGCATATAGAGAGAAATATCGGCGAAAATTGACCCCTCATACTGTTCTGTGGCGGTAAAAAAGCAGAAGTAGAAAGCAATGTCAAATAGTAGCCGCAAATGTCTCCCGTTTAAATATTTCTTTGTTGCAGGATGTTCTACTTCAAAGTCCTTCTTCGTTCCTGGAGTCTTATTGGTGCCAAAGCTGCTTTCGCCATTGCTCTAGCTTCAATGACTCTATTCTCCTATGCTAGCCTGGGTTCAGTTGTGCATCAGAAATCGAATTAGTTCTTAACATTTTTTGCTAATGTTGTTGTCTGTTTTGTCGACTAATATATTTTTTTCTGTAATTGCAACAGAATTAATAAATCTATTTTCCCATATAAAATATGCATCGTAATAATAATGCTTCGTTTCCTGTCTATGGAATTCACTTTCAATCGCCAACCTCTCTCCTTCGTTTGTTTGTACCAAGGATTTTGGCCTTATCTATGTATTGATCAATCCACTTCCTAATCAATCTGCTTCGATGCAAAATCAACCAACCAAGTGTGGGGGCGTGGATAGTTTTTCTGCGGAAGTCGTCCCTTCGGCAGTTTTCATTCTTTTGTTGTGATAGCTGGTTGTTGGATTTGCTAGTGATTTTAATTTTCTCTTTCTTCTTCAACACCAATAGAGCAGCAGCTTTAAAGCCGACCATCTAGAATGTGGAGGCTATTGCTGGCACTCAAGCTAACCCTCTTATGCTTTGTGGCCGATGCAGGTGGATAAAGAGATTTAATTTACCCGTTTTTATTTAAAAAAAAAAGTATTAAGGCTATGTGAACAAGCAGCAGTACAACTACCAGCCAAACAACAACTATGGCTACCAGCCAGTCAAAAGCTATGGAAAACCCAAGGAGTGTTATGACAACAGCGAGTACCATCCTAGAGGTTATGGCGGCTACAAAGGGTATGACTGTGCTTTATAACTAGGGTTGTCGGCTAACCGAAAAATTTTCGGTTCTTAGTTATAAAAAATCAAAAATTGAACCGTAAATATTTTAATAGGCCTACCCCATCCTGTTCAAAATCGTGTTCTTGACATTGTGTTTTGACCCCCTTTTGCAGTCTACCCTTAGGCAAGTTATCACCCAATTTGTGCTCAGTGAGATGAGATACAAAACGGTGGTAACTTGCCTGAGAGTAGACTGCAAAAAGCGGGGAGGAGAAAAATAGGCCAATTAAAATTGGGCCAATCCAAATTGGGCCAATCCAAATTGGGCCAATGCAAACTGGGCCACATTTTTGAGTCAAGCAACACGGGTACCAAGGCAATGTTTTTTCACCAGACTCTCACCTTTTTCCTAAACTTGAGCGCTTTTTCAAATTTTACATTTTGATGCTTTTTTACTTCATTCCTTGTACTACATTCTATATAAAGCCACCTCTTGTGACCGACTTTTGGTGGCGTTGTTTTGAGAGCGAACTTGCTTGATCCAGTGAATAAGTGCTACGTCTACATTCCTGCCAGATGTGAGACGCGCCCACTTCGATTTGCTCCCATTAGCTGCTGCTTCCAAGATTGAGTCCTTGCCCTTCAGAATTCCCTGAATTGTTCCCCTTGCGATGCCGAATTTTTTTGCTAGCTCATGATTGCTTTTCTTCTCAGAAGCTTCCTCGATGGCTTTCTTTTCTTCCAATGTTAGAACACGACGCTTTGATGGTTTACCCGGAGTGCTCATTGTACAAGCAAAAAAGAAAAGAGATAAAATTCAAAAAACATTTTAGATTTGAATGAGAACAAATGATTGCAAATAATAGAGCAAAAATGGCAACTGGAAAAAGGTCGTGTTCGGATTAAGGGCCGTTATATAGAGGGTTCTTTCATTGCTAGGGATCGGCCTTGGGGGCCGTTATATAGAGGGGCAGTTAAATAGAGGGTTTAACTCCTTATGTTTTAGTCAAATCCAACCAAACTGGTCCCAGGGGGCCGTTATATAGAGGTCTGACTGTAGGTTCAAAAAAGTCAATACACGCCTTCACCAGAACTAATTTTTGAATTAACGGGGGTCCACATGGTCCTTTAAGGAGGACTAAGCTAATTTTTGAATTGGCGGGGGACCAGCAGACCACTGTGAGCATGGTCCTTTAAGGAGGACTAAGCTAATTTTTGAAAATTGGCGAAATTTCGACGCTTTCTGAAGAACCTAATACAGTCGACGCTCTTTATAAGATACACCCCTAAAGTTCGTTCTCGCCTTGGGTCCGACACTTTTTTAACCTGATGAATTCAGACTTAACCAACAGTACCCTAACTACCCACCCCAAGGTCCAGCCTACAATACCCATGGATATGAGCAGACCGTCCAAAACAACTATGAATATACCGCCCAAGGCGGGTATGACGCACAGTGGGTTACTTGTCTTATTTAAATGTGAAAATCATAAATAATTAGTATTTTTGTCGCGAATTCAGACCCGAGGGCTATGCTGCCCATTCTGCAAACCAGGACTACACCAACTATGGTCAACCTGCCCCAGAATACTATGAGCAGTCGACCAAAGACAACAACTATGGCTACCAACAACAGAAAGGGGTGGAGTATGAGTATGTCAAGCCCAAGCCAGTCTATGAACTGCACCAGTACGGCCCAACCAAAGTGGCTGTAGAGGACAGCTTTCCAGTCAACTATGTGGTAAGTGGTACACCACCAGGGTGGTTGAATATCGAAAAAAAAGGATTCACTTGGAAACAAATGATACTTTTGTCTGACCATAGAATATTTTTTATGGCGGGATTTCAATTCCGTGGCCATAAAAAATAATCTGTGGCCAGAAAAAAATACCATCCATTGAAAACATCCATCAAATACTGAAATCTTTAAAAGATTGAGATTCTCACTGTTTTGCTAAAACATTTTAAAAGTTTCCTTTTTTCAGCGTGTACCTATGGATCTCAGCTTTTTAACGAGCTAGCAACTGATTTAATCGGATTTTAAAAAATTGTATAAAAAGGTCTTTTAGAGAGCAAGTTGTAGGCTATTTGTCTATATACCTCATGCCAATCAACTATATATAAACTTTTTTTGTAGAACTTTTTAAAATTAAATTAGGTCAGCTAGTACCTTATTCGGAAGCAGAGATTCGGGGCTACACGTTGTATCAAAAATTAAAAAAGATTATAACATAACTACCAAGAAAATCAAGTTTTGAAATATTTGGTCTCTCAGAATTTTCGACGGTTGAAGCGGCCGTGATTTTTGCTGCAGCCTACAAAAAGGCATTTTTCATTATTTACCATAATGGTGGCAAAAAAATTTGGGAATGAGTAAGTTGTGCCATTTCAGTTTGTGCCTCTGCAGTTTGTGCACATCTGTCAGCAATTTTAAACTGATAAAATGCCAATAAAAGGGCACAAACTGAAATGGCTTCTTCCCAAAAAATTAAAAGTAAATAAAACAGCAGGTACTACTTTGAATATCACCCCTACAAACCATGTATTGCAGGGTGCCAAGACCGACTATGAGGTGGATCTGACTGACGTTATCTTGCCGTAAGTTTGCTGTATTGTCTGTGAAAACTATGAAAAAGACTCAACTGAATTAGTTTCAGGCTGCCTAGACACAAGCACAAGAAGCACCACTATCCAGCAGCTCCAGTCCAGAAGAACTATGTGGACTACAAGCACAGCAAAGAGGTCTACCCCAACAACTATAAACAACAAGATTATAATACCAACAACAACAAGATGGCTATGTCCACCAGGAAGCTGAACCTCAAATGCCTTACCCGGAGATAAACAGGAAATCCCGAAGGCCACGGTAATTTTGGACCTACAGTCGACGATCGCTATAACGTCCCATTTTGGCTGGTCAGGGACACGTTATAACGAGCGTCGACTGCACTGTATTCTGTCAATTATTCCTCGAAGGCATAATTATTCTCAAGCTGTCTGAAATTTAGGTAGATTGTCCACTGAATTAAGTATACGAATCAAATTTTTATTTTCCAGCAATTTCGGTTTGCCGTTTTTAACTGCTTCCTTTTTTGAAAAAAAAATTAAAGAGAAAAAAGCAAGACCAAAATGTTATGTAAAAATAAGAATATTTGCTGAAAATTAGAACTTTTTGTTGCAAAATTCATGTGCATTGCTAATAAGCGGGCAGTCTCCGATAAACATTACCCCACCAGTTTTGCTGAATATTTTACTTTTTTTCGTTGTTCGTTCAGATAAATTTTTGGATGCTTCTTAGGTCCCCACTAAACATTTCTAATCCAAAAATTTGAACTTTTCTTACAAATTGGCTTCAGCTTCTCAAAGATAAATGGTCCTTTTAGGTACTTCAGGATTTTATTACAGCAATTTATCACATCTAGGATTAGGGAAGGGTAGACCAGTGTATGTTAGGACGAACTCAATCATTTTTTAGTACTTTTTTACAGTTAGGGAAACACGTTTCGGTCCGTCCTAACACGCGCTGGGCTGTCCTTGCCTAAATCTGAGCGTAAATGTGATAAATAACTGAAATATGATCTTGAAGTACTAGAAGGAAAAGGGGGTATGCGATCACAAAAAGAGGGCATTTACAAGTAAAACTTTTGAAAAAGAGGGGCATCATGAATATTTCTACTACGCAACACTTGAACTAGTTCAACATGCAAAAAATTGCACAAAAACGACACTTTCAGAATTTTTTTTATTTCACTAGAGCAAAACAATCGGTACATATAACCAGTGTTTGGACCTCGTACTCGTACTCGTACACGTACTCGTACTACGATTGTGTACAATACAATTTCAGTGGTACGAAGTACGAGTACGAAGTACGAGAAAAAATTTGGAGGTACGAGTACGAACAGCTTCAAATATAAGTATTAATAGATTAACTGACAATTTTCACTTAGTGAAATTCCGTTTTGTGAAATGTTCATTTTGAAATTATCAAAAATTATATATTGTTGAAAAATAGCAAAAACGAGGTTTTGATAGACTACAAAGGGTCTTTGTATTTAAAGTCCGTCGCGAGTTCTCCTCAGATATTGTCGGACCTCTTCTCTGGCCCTATCTTTTCATCTCCATCGTCGTCTACCACTATGCTTATGCCAATACCATCACCCGTTGAGAGAATGTTCAGCCAAATGACTCTCCACAGTGCGAATCAAAAGCAAATACTGGCGCTTCACGACTTAAAAGCCGGATCTTAATGTCTTTTAATAAAAATACATTGAAAATAATTTTTTGAACTGATTTTCAAATAACTCATGCGTTCCTTTTCAAACACATTAATAAATAATGCTGTGAGAAATAAGTACTTAATAATAATATTTTCTTTTAAAATTCACAAATTTTTCAAAATAAAGAGCAAAAATGAAGTAGAACTAAAAACTGCAAATTTTAAGACTATGGAAAGAAGTAAGAAGTAGAGTCATCTATATAGTATTTGGCATGTGTCACGTCCTACTTTTTAATGGACATTTGTCCACATTCAGGCCATTTTTAATTTGACCGATTATTTTCGGCAATGTCTCGACGGAACCCCAAACTTCAGACAATTCAGCGTCTTTTTATGCCGAGACCCAGAAAATGTCTTCGAAAAGAAAAACTTTGTGGTCCTCAAATTGGAGTTGGAGGATTTTGGGGTAGGCCTGGAGGATGGTTTTTCTTAGCCACGATGGCCATTTTGCGATGTCTCGAAAGAAAACACGTAGACGTCCGATAGACGCGCTAGTTTTTTGATGAATGCACTATCGAAATTTGATAAATAACTGATAGAGGCGCCGATAGGCTCTGTGATCCATTATTTTTATTTTGTAGTACGGTACGAAGTACGAGCAGCAAATGTTTGTAGTACAAAGTACGAGCAAAATTTTTTGGTACAGGTACGAGTACGAGTTCAACATGCAAAATTTGCAGTACGACACTTTCAGTAATTACGACCATTTCCTGAAAGTCCAAACACTGCATATAACATCAAAACTAACTCATTCAAACCAATCATATTTCTCGCTGGATTTTGCTTTTTTCAGAAGATCTTTCTTAGAGAGGAAGTAGTAAGCACAACAAGTAAAGCATTCCGTTCATGTAGAATTTTTACTCGATTTTGCAATTTTCCGCCCTCTTTTTGTCAAATAAAAGGGGGCGAAAATTTCAAAAAGAGGGCACTGGCCCTCTAAAGAGGGCATTATGGCTACCCTGCATTTGTCTCTGAGGAGCAAAAGCCAATTTTGGAAAAAAGTTTAAATTTACAGAAACTGTTTAGAAATGTTTCTTGTATTGTATTAATCAGAAAAAATTTAAAGTTTCAAACGTGTTTTCTGGTCACCTTTCAAAAATTAAAGAGGGGTCTGAACTCAAGAAGCACTAAATTGAGCGGGCAGTCTCCAATAGTCGGGCAGTCTCTAATAAACGGGCACCCTAGGAGGTGATTGGAAAATAAACGGGCATGCTCGTTTATTAGAAGAAAAACGGTACGCCCCAAAAAAGCTGGGAAACTTAAGTTTTTAAAGGGGCATGCAATTAAGGCGGAGACCAGCAATTTATTTCTCTCATGACTGTTTTCTATAAACGTTCTACCTAATCCGACGAAAGTTTTCTGCCTACTTTTTAAAAGTAGGATAAGGTGATAAGTATCAGATTTGACATGAAACGAGTGAAAACAAGGACGATTTTTGAATAATTGCTGGTCCCCGCCTTAATTTGCAGTGTAACGCGCTGGTATGCCCCTTTAAAGGCAAATTTGAAAAAGTCGGGAAAGTAAATAAAAGAGACTAAAAATTTCAGACGTTCGCTAGGACATTTCAGTCACTAGACTATTAGCTTGAGTTTTAATTTTTACAGGCGAACTGGCCTACCAAGAAGAACAGAAGCCTGGCTACAGTCACGAAAATCACGGTGATTTTTTTATCAAACAGAAAACACAGGGCTTTTCTTGTGTTTGCTTATTCTTGAAAGTACCTTAA
Source organism: Ditylenchus weischeri (assembly GCA_029231635.1). Classification (NCBI taxonomy): domain Eukaryota; kingdom Metazoa; phylum Nematoda; class Chromadorea; order Rhabditida; family Anguinidae; genus Ditylenchus; species Ditylenchus weischeri. The sequence continues at coordinate 46,096 of JAMRYI010000807.1, read as the reverse complement.
AAATGTATCTAGTGTCAAATTATGGTTTGGTCATCTAGTTTCGATAAGTCTTCGAGTGAGGAGCTGGTTCACAATGTGGACCCCAAATTTTTGGGGTGACTACAAAGCTTTGTGAATTTACGAAAAATAATTTTGGGGTCCACATTGTGAACCAGTTCCCTAAGTAAGGGATACCCTATCCATTTAAGACCTAAAATTAGGGCAAGGAACGATTCAATTTTCGGTCAAAACACTGTTGTACCTCACCATCCAACTAAATTTCTAGAAGAAGAACACAGCCCTGACGTGGACATCCCGTCCAACTACGAAGAGCCAAGCCCAGCGTATTCTCCACCTCATCCTGAAGAAAACTACAACCAAGAGCAGGAGGAGAAGCCAGTCTACAACCAGCCATCCCAACCCTCTGGATACACCAGCGATGGGAACGAGCCAGTGCACAACCAGCCAAGTCCACAATCCGGTGAATACAACAAACCAGCAGAGCAGCCAGTGCCAGCCCAACCACCTCAAATCCCATATCCAACAACTACCCCTAGCCCACAGGACCCTGGTGCTCTCCCCTCACCAGCAGTAATTCCGCCACTCCAATCTCCACTGACAGTCCGCTCAGCTCCAGAACAAGGAGATTGTGACTGGAAACCACAACAACCAGCAGCTGGAGCTCCAACAGCAACAGAACCCTGACTTGTTGGAGGAAGAGCACGAGCGAAATCTGCAGTCCGAAAAACCACTCATTCCAGAGCCCCCACCCACTGGTCCTAATGGAATCGTAAGTCTTTTAGTGTTTTGTTTCAAGCAATTTTTCAGATACCGTAAAACCTCTATGAATATTTTCTTTCCCCAAAATTTACCCAATTTATTTCCAATTTCTTTTGTGCTAAATTTACTTTTATTTTCGTCTACAATCGATTTGTTTCGCTTGTTCATGCCCGCAGAACTGCTTTCAGCTTAATTTTGCTTGCCCGACAACTTTCTGACCACTAATTTCTAAAAAGCACCAAATTTGAAATTTTTTTAATTTTGCGCTTATTTTAGGGTTGGGATAATCACTGGTGATAATGTTTTTTGGGAATATTCCCGGTAATATTTCGGAATATTTCCAAAAATGCAGTGATATTCTTGGCTCTCTGTTATAGCCAAAATTGTTGGATTTAGATATTACCGATCGTTTTTGTAAATGACGATAGTCATGCCGAAAAGACCCGCGGATACTCGTTTAAGACACCTTTTTAAATAGGTGTCGTTAAATCAATGTACCTGGGGCCCCACAACAAGAACTAATTTCATTTGCAATAATAAACAAACAGAATCTTTGCGATATTTCGGACTGAACTGCCCAAAACAACTCGCAAGGCACATAAATCGAGCTAAAAAAAGTGTTGAGATGGGAACGAACTCTTTGAGGTGTCGTTAAATCGAGGGTTTACTGTATGAAATTATGGGAAGGAGAAAGATCCTTCCCGAAATTATGCAATGGAGTTTCATAGCTCGACCGAAAGCTAAAATTGTGCGCCACACAATAATGCAAATAAATAAAAATAAAGTGTAGAAAAATTAAAAAACAACTGCAAATTAGGTTTTCAGAAATTATAGGGCCGAATGAGATATCACCCTTAATTTGCGGCTGAATTTTTCATTCTTTGCTTAGCAATTTTGCAAGTTTTATTTTAGAAATTTGAATTTTGTGAGTTTGGGTAGGGGAATTAATACAGGATATCGGATATCTGAATTTTGAGGACAATATTTAGGTGCTTTGCGACGAAAAAGATAGCCATTGAGCAGTGCAGTGCCTTCTTCCTTGCAAACACACAATGGGCACCACATTGGATCTTGCTGGCAGAAAGGGGTTTGGAACCGTCTTTGATGGAACTACTCAAGGTTTGTGAATTCTCATGCAGCCTATAAAAAATGTCAGCCTATTTAGTTGCTTGAAACCAGGAGGTTGCCAGTGTAACAGAGGCTAGTTAATTTCAGCAAATTTTTAAATGATAGTTTTAAGCGAAATTCGGCTCTGTTTCCGCAAATTGTTTCCGCCAAAAATCGTTATAGCCAACACGGTTACATCTTTAATTTTTGTGCTAGTAACAGATAAATTTATATATTTAATTGATTAGCTAATTACAGTGAAAGCCAGACAATTTTGGGTGAACAAGTCAACACGTAGGTGCCACAAAAAATTAAAAATGTAACTGTGTTGGCTATAACGATTTTGGCGGAAACAATTTGGGCGGAAACAGGGTAGAGCCAATTCACCAGCTCGAGTCCAGACTAACTGATAGGTGGGGTCCACACTAAAATTCACCTCAAAAGTCTGAATCTCACCTTAAATTACTTAATTTCACCAGTAAATTAACCTTATGTATTATGTAAATTAGCCCTAAAGGGCGGTTTTTATATTGGTCACCCTGCTGTTTTCAGCAAAAAAGTTAAAGAAAAACAGTGAAAATAAAATTTACTGGTGAAATTCAGACTTTTGAAGGCGCGATTCAATTCAAGGCAAAGATAAATTCCTAATTCTAGAGTGCTTAAAAGCATAGTTAAATACAGTTGTTTCAAAATTCGCACACTTTCAGCAGTATAACTTTTTCTAGGGCGTTTTGAATTCTGTGGCATGAATCGACTCAGTTTTTGATGACAATTTTTTGGTATATAATGCTTGAAACACGATTTTCGCTTGGTCCCCCTGTGGTTTGGGCTCTGGTCATCGATGCATCCCATGATCCCGATGCATCCCATGACCAGGACTGGTATGGGGGACAACGCATCATTTCAGTATATCTAAAGTGTCATCAAGTCGTCTTCGTTTACAGGGCGCCCTACCATATTTCATTAAAATGTGCAAGCTAACAAACACCCTGTCTGTGACCTTAGCCAGTGAGATACTCTACAATTTGGGCGGTGCATTCTAACTCTCGTTACTCCTCGAGCCGAATTGAGGTAACAGATTAACGGGGAGGGTTTATGACGAATGCGGAGGCAATATGGACCGAATCTCTACTGTTTCAATCCCTACTTTATCAAATAAAAATGAAAATTTGATCTACAAAAATCAAAGCGAGTCAAATAACTGAAGTTAGACGGAATTTGACTTTTCTCTGCTTTAGACAACTTCTGCGGGGAGGTGTGCGTGGATGGAAGTTGATGGATGAAAGTGCACCAAGCCTTCTTCTGTGACAATGAGGCCGAGGACCATACATGCGGTCAGTTTAGCTATTTCATAAAGTGGCTACAATTTATTTGGTACTCTATTTTTGTAAAATTAGAGTACAACTTCAAGTCCAGGGATTGCGAACTATTTTTCTTTAAATATTTATTTTGGTCTTTTTTATTGCAAAGAAGGCTCTGCTGTGCGAAGCTGTATAATTTTTCCCCGATTTTTTCAATTTTGCTTTCCGTTTGCAATTGAATCAGTTTTGCTCAAAAAAAATGTCGCCGAAAAACTTATTATTCTTTAAAAACTCAGATGAAATTTTAAGAATCCGCCCAAGAATCTAAATCAATTTGAGTGCGCATGGTTGGGCGGATCTCAATTTTCTAAACAACATCAACTTTATCAATAGCTTATTTTGTAGCCCTGAATCTTATACGTGATGGTACCAACAGAATAATTTTTTAAAAATTAAAGTTATTATGGCCGTTTCCGTGTGACAAATCTGATTTAGCATCGCAACAGCCTCCTCATTGTGTTTCGCGCCAAAACAGGGAACGTAACTGTACTTTTTAAAAATATTTGTACTTTTTCGGGCATTTTCAGTAAAGCGGATTTCAGTAAGTCATTTGATAGCTTGTTAGAAAGCTGAGATCCAGCGCTACACACTGGTATGAAAATTTAATAATGATTATATTAGGTTGATCCAAAAGTTCTTGGGCACCTTGAAAAAATTATTTTCGATTTTTATTAACGTGTTAATATTTTAGCATGATGTTTATCATTCCAATGTTTGCAGATCTAATTCAGAGGAGATATCACTCAAGTCACATCAACAAAACAGCTCTCAAAATCTTTATTCAACAAAATAATCTCCCTCAACATCAACAACATTTTGCCATCTTTCAGGCAATCTCCCAATACCTTTAACAAAGAATCTAATCGGTTTCGAATCAAAATAAACTTGCAGATCACAGCAGAATGTGGCGTAAATGATCGTCTGTCATCTAAAAAAAGACAGATGAGATGAAACGCGACGAAAAGCGAATAAAAAAATCGAAAATAAATTTTCAAGGTGCCCAAGAACTTTTGGATCAACCTAATATTATTGGGTTGGTGCATAATTAACGTCGTTTTTTTATTTGCACACTATTCAACAACAACCCTAATACAAGTCCGCCTATAACATTTCTCAATATTATTCTGGAGCATATTCACCCTCTACATCAATAACAGCTTCATTGCCGATCAATTCCGCGAGCGAAGAAGTGAGCATTTTTGACGTAATCAGAAATTGTGGCCGATGCTGAAGCTGGATTACGTCAAAAAATATACTTCTTCGCTCGCGGAATTGATCGGCTACCGAGCAAATGGGAAGCTGTTATTGATGTAGAGGTGTGAATAACTTTCAAAATGTTATATTCAGAAATGTTATAGGCAGACTTTGTTTGGATTGTTGTTGAAGCTAGTGTGCAAATAAAAAGCAACGTTAATACCGTATTTCCTCTAATAAGCGCGCCGGCATCTTATTATTCAAACCTCCGAAAATTGGAAAAATTTGAATTCGATTTCGAGATTGCGGGTGCTCAACCAAAATCTAAAAAGTGGAATCAGTAGGCTCATTGGGAGTTAAGAAAATGTAATAAACAGCTTTGCAAATATTTTCTCTGAGCTGAGATATAGGTCCTTAAAGTAGAGGGGTGCGCGCTTATTAGAGCATGCGCGCTTATTAGAAAATACAGTATGCACCAATAAAATAAATCAGAAAATGCAATTTTAAAACGGACAAGTATTGTTCTGGCTGAAAAGTGCCTTGTTTTTGAGTTTTAGTCAGAGAAGGCAAAAATTATCTAAACAATTTTTTTAAAGTGATAACATCATCAGGTAGCCCTGCGATTCTAGTTTCTAACAATGTATCATTTGTTGCAACATCTTTACAAAATGTAACACAAAGGTAAAAGTATGAATCAATTTATTCTTCAGACTTGCTTCTTTTACCTTTTGTGCTTGATCCCAAGATGTGCAACAAATGTTGATAAAGCAAATCTGAGGCACCTATTTGTTATCACTGGTGTTTAGATACTGCCTCTGACAAAACTCAAAAAACCAGGCTCAACCAAAACTGCAGATATGAATTTATCTTTTTAAAACTAGGTGCCGGTTCAATAATTAAGTGGTAGATTTCAATTTGATTCTAAATGGCTCTATCACAATTGAAGGTGTAAATGTAAATGTAAGTGTAAATTAAATGTTTTGGTATTGTGAAGACACCTTACATTTACACTTACATTACACTTACACTTACATTTACACTTACACTTACCCTTCACAATACAAATGTAAATGTAATGCAAATATTTACTTATTAATTTTTATGCTAAAATCTGCTTATTATCAACAATCTATATTTTTGAATTTTAACTGCTAGTAGTGGAAAGTTTTCAATTAATGATATTCTTAATCAAACTTCAATCAAATCATATTTTCTTGAAATCCACACTACCGGCACCATTAAAAAATTCAACAAGCTTCTTGCAGATTTCCTTTTGCATCTGGCTCCCTCGTTCTCTATTTTCAGTCACTGTTATACTGGGCCAAGCTCTGAAGGCTGCACTACTCTGTCAAGCACAATTTCCTCCTCCATATTCTCTCTTAAAGTTGTACCAAAACACAGATTGCCACACAATATCATCGGCTGTTTCATGGGACTCCGATGGACTTTAGTAGAATTCACTTCATTTGCCATGATGCCGAAATGTTTTCAATGCGGTTTGGGCTCGACTGATACGGTAGTTGAGATTTTTTCATCGTGTTCCATGTGAGCTTGCCCAAAAGGTTTCATCATATAGTTGGACAGAGAATGCTCCATCGCCAAAGGAAATAGCAAGGAATTTACTGATGTTTGTTTTTAAAAATCCATATTTGTTAAAAAAACACATATTTAGCAATAAAAACGAAAATAAGTGAAAACTTTCATTTACACTTACATTGGTAATGAAACCGTAGTGTAAATGTGGAATGTAAGTGTAAATGTTTTGGTATTGTGAAGACACCTTACATTTACGCACATTTACACTTACACTTACATTTACATTCACCTTCAATTGTGATAGAGCCATAAGAAAACAATAAATTTTAAAGATTTGACGGGATAAATCAGTAATTTGACGGGGTAAAACAATTTTAGTCATTCTCAAAAAAATCAGCAAAAAAGTACCCCTATAATTTGTTTTAAAGTTTTGAAGCAGTTCAGTAAAAATTTTTCTACGGGCTCAAGTGCATGGTAGGTCAGTTTACGTTAGTACGGACTTTAATTTTTTTTTGCTTTTTCATATTTTGGAAAATACTTTTGAGTCTGTCTTCACTTACGCGGGCCTATTTTGCATAAAAAAGTCAAAAAATGTAAAAACCCGTTTGATATACAGGGTGTTTCAAATTTTTCTGACTTTTGCCAGTCATAACTTTTTTAAAGGCCGTTTTGATTTCTGTGAACGCAGATCGATTCAGTTTTTGATGACAATTTTTTGGTACATAAGGTCAAAACCACGATTTTTGCTTGCTCCCCCTGTTGTTTGGCTCCTGGTCTGTATTAGTAAGGCATATGGATTAGTAAGGCAAAAACAACAGGTGGGATAACGAAAATCGTCATTTACATTATATACCAAAAAATCTTTATCAAAAAACTGAGTCAATCTGCGTTCAAAAGTCAAAAGCAACAGCAAAGTTGGCCGGTTAAAAGTGTCAGAAATACCCTGTATAACAATATAAACAGTGTTTTAACTTTTTCAGATCAAATGATGGTGATTGACCCAACCGACCCCAGCAGTTGTGTTCGTGAAAACACTGTGCCAGACTGCACTCCCTTCCTTTCTCAAGCAAAAGCAACTGATTGATTTTATAGGTGTCTTAATGGTTGATGAGCATAATAAATTTGTAATTGAGCATTTCTTTAAACCAATAAATGTTGTTAAAATATATCGTATTTGATGTAGTAAGTCACCGTGTAGCTTATTTTTCGACCCTTCGAAAATCGAACAATTTTTAGATCAATTTCGAGATTTTCGGATGCTCAACAAAAATCTAGAAAGCGGAATTGGCTGAGTTTGCGGGAGCTCTGAGTCGGTTAAAATAGGTTTAGCGCTAATATCTCAAATTGGTAATGAAGTTGCTACAGTCGAACCTAGATAACCCGGCACTCAGATAACCACGCACTTCAATAACACGGCACCTTCGTCCAACTGAATTTGGTTATCCAGAAAATACATACAGCGAACTGACATTCCAATAACCCGGCAACTCGATAACCCGGCACATTATGGACAGTCTCTAGGAGTGCCGGGTGACTATATCATAACTTTCGGTAAATTAAAAAGGCAAAATGGAAAAAGTAAAAACGTATATAAAAAGTAGTATAGGCCCCCAGCATAGTCGTTGACCACTAGGGGACAACTTTTGGCGGGTAATTATAGCAAGTCCTCCCAAAAGGGATTTTAACTGCTTTTTGTGTGTTTTAGGGCTTGAAACGTGTACAAAACATGTTTTTAGGTGGGTGACAGCATTTTGAAAAAATTTTGACTAAATTTTGACTTTTTGCCTTGGGGAGACCAAGGTAAACCACCTGGAGAGGGTGCCTGGACACCTGGTTTTGTTCATTTTTACCTTGTTACCGTTACCGTGTTTACCTTGTTTTTCTCACTGGACTAGGCAAAAAAGTCTCTTTATGCATTCATTGTCAACAGTGTTCTCGGATTCATCTCTAAGGTAAGTGAGTGTGCGCATCTCTAACTCTCAAGCCCCCTACGCCACCTCCGGGGGCGTAGGGAGCTGAAAACTAGTGAGATGCGCACACACCTACCTCAGACACAAATCACTAGAAGTGACTCTGGATGCATAAAAATAGTATGCAAACCAGAGTTTATTTATGCGGTAGGTCCCAGTATTCAAAATATTTCAAACGTATCACACTCAAACATATCTCAACGTCAAACATATCATGCTTTCATACGTATAACATCACCGCAAATTACATAAAGGCGAATAAGATTTAGCATCTTTGGAGCTTCTGAACAATTAAAAAGTTCAAAATAAAAAAAACCCTAGAGTAAAAAATTTGCCTTGGTCCCCCAAGGTAAAAAGTCAAAATTTGGCCAAAAAAATATTTTTCCAAAAAGTGCCGTCCCCACCTAAAAACATGTTTTGTACACGTTTCAAGCCCTAAAACACACAAAAAGGCAGTTAAAACCCATTTTCGGGAGGACTTGCTATAATTTACTTTAGCCCAACTTTTTAAAAAGTCATCTTTTCTGGCTTTTTTTTAAATATGATTTATGCTTTTTTGTATGCTTTTTTGGTATATAATGTAAAAAAAACACGATTTTCCTTGGTCCCACCTGTTGTTTGGCCTTACTAATCCAAAGGCCACCTGGACCAGGAGCCAAACAACAGGGAGCAAGCAAAATCATTATAAAATATACCAAAAAAATCTTCATCAAAAACTGAGTCGGTCTGCGTTCACAGAAATGAATGAATCTTCATCAAAAACGGCCTTAAAAAAAAGTTATGTCCGCTTAAAAGTGTCAGAAAATTTTGAAACACCCTGTATATGACAGATGCATATATGCAGGCAATAATTTTTTGTTGTCCCAAATTTTCTTTTATCTCAAATTTTGCACCAAAAAATATTTGGGACAAAAAAGACAAACATTTTTCTTGTCCCCAAAACACAGATTTTCAAAATTCAAATTTCCTTGTATTAGGGGTTTTGATACAGTTACTAACCACTTAAAATTTCGTTTCCACCTAGGATAGGTGGAAATTTTTGGAGTAAAAATTTGTTGGTTTCGATGATTCCGAAGTGGGTTATCTACGGGTTGGCGTTTTTCGGAGCTGATTTTTTTGGAATAGGCCGTTTTTAAATTGACATCAGTCTGGAACAGGCGATTTTCGGAATCCAGTTTTTGGAACTAAAACAAACTCGAGTTACAAACTTTTGGAGTTACCGTATTTCCACTAATAGGCTTACGTGCTCTAATAAGCCTACATCCTCGACTTTGAGGATCTATATCTCAGCCGAGAGAAAATATTTTCCAAATTTGTTTTTCGCTGACATGGTACTAACAGAAGTTGTAATAGTATTGTAATTCGCTATTGTGATTCGCTATCATAGTTTAAATATCGCAATGATTTCGGTTATGCTCCTTCAAAATATCACAATAAAAACTAAAAAACTGCAGCTTTATGTTTAAAAGTTAAACATCAAACGTGAATGGAAAATTAAGTGTGCCCAAATTGGATTTGCCCAAACTACGGTGCTCGGGAGCAGGACGTTTGACCCCCAGGACGTTTGACCCCCGGGGCCGTTTGACCCCCGGCCGTTTGACCCCCGGCCGTTTGACCCCCGGGCCGTTTGACCCCCACAAGGTTTTTTATAATAAAAAATTCAATTTTTGTTCAAAATTGAAGTCTTTATTGCTTTTACTTAATCATACATTTTAGATCAACATGGAAATCGATAGGGAACTCGTGCAGCGAATTGTGGGTGATCTCAGCGACTACTCCAGCGACGATGAACAGCAAGCAGTCAGAGAAATTCCTGAAGCAGAACCAGAAAACAATGATGATGGTGAACAGCAAGCCTTGGTCGATAATCTGCCTCTAGAAGTTTTAACGGTAATTTTTTTCTGATTTAAAGGAATACTATATTTTGTATATGTTTAGGTGATTTCGAAGCGCGATCAAACAAAATTAACGCATGGCGGACATATCTTTTGGAAGCAAAAAAATAGCAAGGATGAAACAAAGGCGTTTTGGGTGTGCATTAAGAATCGCTTGGGAGGGTGCAAGAAACGCTTACACACAAACATCGCAACAGGGCACATCATCGAAGAAATCGGAAATCACAACCACGACGTCGATTCTACAGCCGTACCGGTGGCGCAGTTCAAGAATAAACTCAAAAGAAAAGCAATTGATGTGATGGAGGTTTGTTTTCTTTGTACAATGTGTTTGTATCTTGCTTTTAGAATCCGGCAGTGATATTCAACGATGCTCTACCTTACTCAGAGGCGGTTCAAGCTAAACTTACGAAAAGTGCGTCAAGGAAAATCGTGCAGAGAACTCGAATCAAGCAAGCCGGTGGTTTAGCGATTCCTGGCGGCATCGACTTCAGAATTCCGGAGGGTTTTAGAACCTATGATGGCGGATTGTTTTTGTTGGGCGACTCAGGCGATGAAAATAGGTTTGTTTTTTATATTATATTTATACTATCTTTTGTTTTTATAGAATTTGCTATTTGACGAGAAGATCATCGAATGTGGGCCAAGCACATGAAAGTCGTTTTTGCTGATGGGACATTCTCGATAACTCCAGAACCGTTTCAACAAGTATGTTTTCAAACTTTCGTAACATAAATCAATTTTATGTTTTATAGGTGTATGTCATTCTCGCAGAACGTGGCGATTACGTGTTTCCAGTTCTTTATGCTCTTCTGCTCAACAAGCGCCAGGATACGTATGAAAAGCTCTTCGAATGCTTCAAGAAGTATGGCCGGATTTCGCACCAACAAGTTTTTCAGTGGACTTTGAATTAGCCTCAATCAACGCTATAAATCTCGTCTTTCCAGCATCGAAGATCTTTGGTTGCCTGTTTCATCTCGTGCAGAACATGAAAAAGAAATTGTCGAAGCATGGGCTGAAAGCGCGTTATGATACAGATCCTGACTTTGCAGTTGTTTGTCGTATGTCTAATTGCTTTGTTTTTGTTTTACCTAGATTATTTCAGGAATGATACCAGCTTTGGCCTTCGTGAATCCTGACATGATGCGACAAGCGGCAAACGAATTGTGGGAATTTCTCGAGTTGCACGAATTGCATGCATTAGAGCCGGTTATGAATTGGTTTATGAAAAATTACATTGGTAAGTCTTTTTCGACAGAGGTCATAGTTTATTTTTTACAATATTTGTAGGACCTGAACAGTTGCAAGGCCGTCGCTTGGTTGTCAGGGAACCGAAGTTCAGAATGGAATGGTGGACCGTGTATCAAAGAACGCTGGACGGATCTCACAGAACAAACAACTATGCAGAGGCGGCGAATCACAGGATCCAGAGCGAACTTGGAGTCAGTCATCCGTCAATATGGCATTTCATCGACTCTTTGCGGAAGGTGCAGAAAGGCAGGGATCAATTGTTCGCGAAATGGCTTCGCGGGGATGCACCAAAACCGAAAAGAAATGCTTATGTTCTGGCAGACAAAAGAATCTTAGCAGTGGTGGAAGACAGCGAAAACAGATCCGTCGTCGACTACCTCCGTGGAATAGCTTTGAACTTTATGATGGGAGAATAAAACTTATTGATGTATTTAGTTGTTGTTATGTTTTGTTGTTACATTTTGCCGAAATAAAAATAGTTTTGTTGATAATGGTGTATTAAGATTGTTTTGTGTTAGTTTTAAGTTAAAAACCGTGGGGGTCAAACGGCCGGGGTCAAACGGCCGGGGTCAAACGGCTGGGGTCAAACGGCCCCGGGGTCAAACGTCCTGGGGTGCCCAAACGTCGCGGACCTACGGTGCTCAAGGAAAGCTGCCAAATGAGTGGTGACCCGGTCACAACACAACCAAAACCATCTACACTGTTTATTATGTTATTTACACATTACTTATACAACCAGTAAAGAAACAATTGACACAGAGATTAGAGAAACTGAATGGCAGCCCAAAATCGTATTCATTGACAACTTGCTCGATTATTGATGACGTTCAATTCGGCCCACTGCAAGCGCTGATCGACTGGATACCATTTCAGGGAGAGCACTGAAAACTTCCTAACTACAATTTAAATATAGCATCATCCACAAACCTCCAGGTATTGTTTCTCCATTCGAATGATTCACAAGTTAGTCGTAGAAGAGTCACTGTAGCCCCACACACAATCACATTAGAACCCATGGTCGCTATTCCGAAATTCGACCTAAACTAACATTCGGAGATTTTAAAAGTTTAACTTGAAGAGTTGCCTTTGAGATGCATGCTCAGTGGATGCCAGAGACCCTCTGAATTGTGAAAAAAGTTATCACACAATCCTAGTAAAATTCCACCTCGCGGATCGTAAAATTTCTGCTTCTTTTAACCGATCTTCACCTAAAGTAACACATTGAAACTAATCAAAGTGAGAAAATAACAAGTTAACCTGTGTATCCGCCCACTACCATCAAAGCTGCCCGATGGAAACTCCTTTCACGCCACTTACTATGTCTCATCTTGCGACTTAGTGAAAACCAGGAGTTATGCGACGGATCATAGCATTCAACGGAACTGTGGCAAAAGAGGCCATCGAATCCACCAATTGCGTAGCTCCTTCCATCCACATGCACGCAGTCTCCATCGCTTCTAATAATCAAATGTTGCAAATCGCACATTTAAAAACAATGAAAAGAAACCGAATAGAGTCTTAGGGGCAAACGACGTTCCACTGATTTTGACTGATATCCAAAACTTCTGCAGATCTTAGCCGAACTGTGTTGTCGAAGCCGCCAACTGCTATGATATGATTGCTATCGAGAAAAGCACTGCCAACGTAACCTTAAAATTCATTGTAGGAGAAAAGTAAAGTGAGGTCGAAAACCTTACATCTGCGTTCATGCATCGGAGAAACTTCTGACCATTCCTGAAAATTGGATATATTTATAAGCAAATAATAATAGACACGCAAGCACCATTGTGTTGAAGTTCAGCCTGTTGATCGAATTATGGTAGCGATTACCATCATATCCCCCAAGAACGTACAAATCAGTTCCATTGACGGCCACTCCATGATAAGCACGATTTTTCACCAGACTTCCGACCATAGAACTGGGTTGCACAGGTATCCAGCAGCAACGATTGGGTTCATAGATATCAAGGAAATTCATCGGTCCAGCTGATCCCCATCCACCCATCGCCATCAATATGCTTTGCGGAATCCTCGGTCTTCCGAAAAAACCTGCACCCAAGCGTTTAGAAACTCCATTCTCCGAATCACGAAGAGCTTGTTCCAATTCCCTTACGTCAACAGAGCTATCAAAACGTTCAATATGCTAGAAACGGTCAATGATCAAATGAATTGAACACATTTAAAAAACCTGCAGCCAATCCCAGACAAGTGGACATTCTTCTTCCGGCTTGATGTTCAACTTCGGCTCTTTCAAGAGTGAAATTAGTTGACAGGCTTCTAGCTCGAAGTACTTCTTACTTTTCACGAGCAAATCAAAATCGACTATGATCATTTCCCACAGAAGTTCCGCAAGAGGAGCATGTCGAATTTCTTAAAAAATAATCGAAAAGTTAGTTCGAAAAATATGGGCAGGGTACCTGCTTGACGATAAGTAGCAAGCAACGAACAGACAGTAACCTTCTGACATATTACCATGGAGACTGCATCAAGAACGAGTTTGATTTGGAGAAAACTTGCCACATCAAGAATCTAAAATTAGTGACATAAAAATATTTTCTCAATGACCCCTTACAGAACAAGCTGTAAGCAGACTCATCCAACTGAGTGCACTTGTATCAGAAGAATCAGCTTTCGTAATGCTTTCCAGAAGAAGGAGAGTTGCAAGCAGAGGTCTGTACATCAGCAGAGGCAAAAAAATCCGTCGACTACTCGCTTCAACGTATCTCACTTGACTGGGACCGAAGAAAATAGAGCGGATGAACTGACAGTGCTGGGCCAAATGAGTGACATTAAAACCAATCTGCAAATGATAGATCGTTGACGTCAACGACAAATTAAAATTAGCAGAGAAGCTCAAAATTTACCTTACAACCTTCCATGGATTCCATCAAAGCATCTTGGTGATCAAATGAGAAAGACTCCGGAATTCCGACGGCTTCTTGAATTTTTTTTAAAGTAAAAACTTTGATTACAATATTACCTTCTCCACCACAAGAGACATCTGAAAAATAAAATTATGGTTAAATACCAAAACAAATATTGATATTACGCAAGCGATTGCTGTATCGCATCCAGAATTCATCACCCACATCTGTGTACGCTATGGAGTCTTCAAGCTCAGCCAAAATATTCGATTTCCACAAGTTGGTAATTAGTGAGGCCTCATCTTCAAGCACGACGCAAATGTTTCTTTGATCAGCGGTCTCAACTTGCTAAAAAGCAGAAATTTTCAGTATCATATAACATTAAATTTACTAGAAACCAACATTTTCAGAAGGGAGCATTTCAGATGAGGCAAGAGTTATAGAAAGAAAACTGATCCAACCGGTCGATAGAAAAAATGTCTGAATGACTCCTCAAACGAACGGAAGAGACTGATTCCATCAAATTCCGTCAAAATTGTCCCGAAATGGAACAGTTTTCAAGCAAAACTCACACCGTAGAAATTAGTTAGAGATTTGTTGAACAGCTACCGTATTTCCTCTAATAAGCGCGCATGCTCTAATAAGCGCGCACCCTCTACTTTAAGGACCTATATCTCAGCTCAGAGAAAATATTTTGCAAAGCTGTTTATTACATTTTCTTAACTCCCACGAGCTCTACTGATTCCACTTTTTAGATTTTGGTTGAGCACCCAAAAATCTCGAAATCGAATTCAAATTTTTCCAATTTTTGGAGGTTTGAATAATAAGCGCGCCGGCGCGCTTATTAGAGGAAATACGGTATATGCAATTGCTCACAAGGGAACCTTCCGAACTGTGATTTCGCTCACAAATATTCTGGCTATGCCATCTTGTAGAGCATAGTCGATTTAGTTATGGAGTGAAGTCTGTTTGGGCTGGTGAAAGAAAAAGTGGTGAACGCGGCGGCATCGTAATGTGCAAAAACCACAGTAAAAAGTCGTGTGAATTTTGTATTTTAAGTTGAATATTTTCCTTAATTTCAGTTGCCCAGTTAATTCACCCAGTTAAATTGACCACGAAACAGGCCTACCCCCTTTTTGCGTTGTCATTCTTGCTGTTGGCATTTTTGCGTTGTCATTTTTGCGTTGGCATTTTTGTTGTTGGCATTTTTGCGCTGTCATTTTTGCTGTTGGCATTTTTGCGTTGTCATTCTTGCTGTTGGCATTTTTGCGTTGTCATTTTTGCGTTGGCATTTTTGTTGTTGGCATTTTTGCGCTGTCATTCTTGTTGTTGTCATTTTTGCTGTTGGCATTTTTGTTGTTGGCATGTTATGCCATTGTTGGCATGTAATGTTATTTACCTGATGACACTGGTTGCACCTCATCTTGACTTCGCACAAATCATCGACTTCAGTGAAGCTGTCCCAAATCGGATCTCGACTATGCTTTTTCGGCTTTTTTTTCGATTGACTGGGCGAATCAGCTGAGTAAACCGACATCTGAAAGCCAGTAATTGTAAAACAAAACTTGGCTCTACCGGCCCCCCGTTTGCGGGAGCTCTGAGTCGGTTAAAATAGGTTTAGCGCTAATAATATCTCAAATTGGTAATTGAAGTTGCTACAGTCGAACCTAGATAACCCGGCACTCAGATAACCACGCACTTCCAATAACACGGCACCTTCGTCCAACTGAATTTGGTTATCCAGAAAATACATATAGCGGACTGACATTCCAATAACCCGGCAACTCGATAACCCGGCACATTATGGACAGTCTCTAGGAGTGCCGGGTGACTATATCATAACTTTCGGTAAATTAAAAAGGCAAAATGGAAAAAGTAAAAACGTATATAAAAAGTAGTATAGGCCCCCAGCATAGTCGTTGACCACTAGGGGACAACTTTTGGCCGGAGTATATTATAGCAAGTCCTCCCAAAAAGGGATTTTAACTGCTTTTTGTGTGTTTTAGGGCTTGAAACGTGTACAAAACATGTTTTTAGGTGGGTGACGGCACTTTTTGAAAAAAAAATTTTTTGACTAAATTTTGACTTTTTGCCTTGGGGGACCATGGTAAACCACCTGGAGAGGGTGCCTGGACACCTGGTTTTGTTCATTTTTACCTTGTTACCGTTACCGTGTTTACCTTGTTTTTCTCACTGGACTAGGCAAAAAAGTCTCTTTATGCATTCATTGTCAACAGTGTTCTCGGATTCATCTCTATGGTAAGTGAGTGTGCGCATCTCTAACTCTCAAGCCCCCTACGCCACCTCCGGGGGCGTAGGGGGCTTGGGGGCTTGGAGTTGAGATGCGCACACACCCATACCTCAGACACAAATCACTAGGAAGTGACTCTGGATGCATAAAAATAGTATGCAAACCAGAGTTTATTTATGCGGTAGGTCCCAGTATTCAAAATTATGTTCAAACGTATCACACTCAAACATATCTCAACGTCAAACATATCATGCTTTCATACGTATAACATCACCGCAAATTACATAAAGGCGAATAAGATTTAGCATCTTTGGAGCTTCTGAACAATTAAAAAGTTCAAAATAAAAAAAACCCTAGAGTAAAAAATTTGCCTTGGTCCCCCAAGGTAAAAAGTCAAAATTTGGCCAAAAAAATATTTTTCCAAAAAGTGCCGTCCCCCACCTAAAAACATGTTTTGTACACGTTTCAAGCCCTAAAACACACAAAAAGGCAGTTAAAACCCATTTTCGGGAGGACTTGCTATAATTTACTTTAGCCCAACTTTTTAAAAAGTCATCTTTTCTGGCTTTTTTTTAAATATGATTTATGCTTTTTTGTATGCTTTTTTGGTATATAATGTAAAAAAAACACGATTTTCGCTTGGTCCCACCTGTTGTTTTGGCCTTACTAATCCAAAGGCCACCTACAGACCAGGAGCCAAACAACAGGGGAGAGCAAAAATCGTATATATACCAAAAAAATATACCAAAAAAATCTTCATCAAAAACTGAGTCGGTCTGCGTTCACAGAAATGAATGAATCTTCATCAAAAACGGCCTTAAAAAAAAGTTATGTCCGCTTAAAAGTGTCAGAAAATTTTGAAACACCCTGTATATGACAGATGCATATATGCAGGCAATAATTTTTTGTTGTCCCAAATTTTCTTTTATCTCAAATTTTGCACCAAAAAATATTTGGGACAAAAAAGACAAACATTTTTCTTGTCCCCAAAACACAGATTTTCAAAATTCAAATTTCCTTGTATTAGGGGTTTTGACTCAAAAAAAAGCCACAAAAAGATGACTTTTTAAAAATTTTACCTTTAGGGGGTCAACCACTATTCTTATAGCCATTTGCTCAGCTTTCTGTCAGTACCATGTGCTCGAAAAACAGATTTGCAAAATGTTTTCTCTAGGTTCATATTTAGGTCCTCAAAGTCAGGATGTAGGCTTATTAGAGCATGTAATACGGTAACTCCAAAGTGTAACTCCAAAAATTTGCAACTACAGAATATTGTAGCCCCGAAAAACTCGATTCTAAAAATTACCTGTTCCAGACTGATGTCAATTTTAAAACAGCCAACTCCAAAATAATCAACTCCGAAAAACGTCAACTCCAAACTAACCAACTCCAAATAACGCCAATTCCAAAGATTCCTACTCCAGAGAAAATCTACTCCGAAAAGTCAATTCCAACAAATTTATAGTCCAAAATTTGGACTCCAATTGCACACCTATTTCCATATGTCCCTTTTTCAATTGATCTATTTTTCTTCTCTTCCTTTAATAAAATTTTGAAGTTAATTAAATACTGGAGTTGGTTCTATTGGAATAAGAAAAGATGGAGTAGGTATCTTCTGGAGTAAAAATCTCTTGCAGTAGGAATTTTCTGGAGTAGTCGGTAATAGAGTAGAAGGTTAGCCTTTATTCTGTTAGGTATATCAAATTATCAAAAAAGTTCATTTTGGGTTCGTGTTATCTAAAACCCATTTTCGAAAAATTCTCGGATTAAAAGAAGGTTTTTAAATTTTTAGGTGGGGTCTCACAAAGTATAGTGTATACCGTATTTCCTCTAATAAGCGGGCAGTCTCCAACAGTCGGGCAGTCTCTAATAAACGGGCACCCTAGGAGGTGATTGGAAAATAAACGGGCATGCTCGCTTATTAGAAGAAATACGGTAGCTGCTCTTTACAATAGTGACATTCTAAAAAACGTCATTCTGAACAAGGTTGATCTTAACCAATTCAGTGACTTACGTACTCTAACCTATCCTACTGGGTAGGCACTACAAGTAATACCACAATAGCATGTCTGAATAGTTTAATATCGGTAATTAAAATAAAGTCGAACCTCCCAGTACAGTTACTAACCACTTAAAATTTCGTTTCCACCTAGGATAGGTGGAAATTTTTGGAGTAAAAATTTGTTGGTTTCGATGATTCCGAAGTGGGTTATCTACGGGTTGGCGTTTTTCGGAGCTGATTTTTTTGGAATAGGCCGTTTTTAAATTGACATCAGTCTGGAACAGGCGATTTTCGGAATCCAGTTTTTGGAACTAAAACAAACTCGAGTTACAAACTTTTGGAGTTACCGTATTTCCACTAATAGGCTTACGTGCTCTAAGCCTACATCCTCGACTTTGAGGATCTATATCTCAGCCGAGAGAAAATATTTTCCAAATTTGTTTTTCGCTGACATGGTACTAACAGAAGTTGTAATAGTATTGTAATTCGCTATTGTGATTCGCTATCATAGTTTAAATATCGCAATGATTTCGGTTATGCTCCTTCAAAATATCACAATAAAAACTAAAAAACTGCAGCTTTATGTTTAAAAGTTAAACATCAAACGTGAATGGAAAATTAAGTGTGCCCAAATTGGATTTGCCCAAACTACGGTGCTCAAGTGAAAGCTGCCAAAATGAGTGGTGACCCGGTCACAACACAACCAAAACCATCTACACTGTTTATTATGTTATTTACACATTACTTATACAACCAGTAAAGAAACAAAACAATTGACACAGAGATTAGAGAAATCCGAATGGCAGCCCAAAATCGTATTCATTGACAACTTGCTCGATTATTGGATGACGTTCAATTCGGCCCACTGCAAGCGCTGATCGACTGGATACCATTTCAGGGAGAGCACTGAAAACTTTTCCTAACTACAATTTAAATATAGCATCATCCACAAACCTCCAGGTATTGTTTCTCCATTCGAATGATTCACACAAGTTAGTCGTAGAAGAGTCACTGTAGCCCCCACACACAATCACATTAGAACCCATGGTCGCTATTCCGAAATTCGACCTAAACTAACATTCGGAGATTTTAAAAGTTTAACTTGAAGAGTTGCCTTTTGAGATGCATGCTCGCCAGTGGATGCCAGAGACCCTCTGAATTGTGAAAGAAAAGTTATCACACAATCCTAGTAAAATTCCACCTCGCGGATCGTAAAACTCTGCTTCTTTTAACCGATCTTCACCTAAAAATAACACATTGAAACTAATCAAAGTGAGAAAATAACAAGTTAACCTGTGTATCCGCCCACTACCATCAAAGCCGCTCCGATGGAAACTCCTTTCACGCCACTTCTACTATGTCTCATCTTGCGACTTAGTGAAAACCAGGAGTTATGCGACGGATCATAGCATTCAACGGAACTGTGGCAAAAGAGGCCATCGAATCCACCAATTGCGTAGCTCCTTCCATCCACATGCACGCAGTCTCCATCGCTTCTAATAATCAAATGTTGCAAATCGCACATTTAAAAAAAACAATGAAAAGAAACCGAATAGAGTTCATAGGGGCAACGACGTTCCACTGATTTTGACTGATATCCAAAACTTCTGCAGATCTTAGCCGAACTGTGTTGTCGAAGCCGCCAACTGCTATGATATGATTGCTATCGAGAAAAGCACTGCCAACGTAACCTTAAAATTCATTGTAGGAGAAAAGTAAAGTGAGGTCGAAAACCTTACATCTGCGTTCATGCATCGGAGAAACTTCTGACCATTCCTGAAAATTGGATATATTTATAAGCAAATAATAATAGACACGCAAGCACCATTGTGTTGAAGTTCAGCCTGTTGATCGAATTATGGTAGCGATTACCATCATATCCCCCAAGAACGTACAAATCAGTTCCATTGACGGCCACCCATGATAAGCACGATTTTTCACCAGACTTCCGACCATAGAACTGGGTTGCACAGGTATCCAGCAGCAACGATTGGGTTCATAGATATCAAGGAAATTCATCGGTCCAGCTGATCCCCATCCACCCATCGCCATCAATATGCTTTGCGGAATCCTCGGTCTTCCGAAAAAACCTGCACCCAAGCGTTTAGAAACTCCATTCTCCGAATCACGAAGAGCTTGTTCCAATTCCCTTACGTCAACAGAGCTATCAAAACGTTCAATATGCTAGAAACGGTCAATGATCAAATGAATTGAACACATTTAAAAAACCTGCAGCCAATCCCAGACAAGTGGACATTCTTCTTCCGGCTTGATGTTCAACTTCGGCTCTTTCAAGAGTGAAATTAGTTGACAGGCTTCTAGCTCGAAGTACTTCTTACTTTTCACGAGCAAATCAAAATCGACTATGATCATTTCCCACAGAAGTTCCGCAAGAGGAGCATGTCGAATTTCTTAAAAAATAATCGAAAAGTTAGTTCGAAAAATATGGGCAGGGTACCTGCTTGACGATAAGTAGCAAGCAACGAACAGACAGTAACCTTCTGACATATTACCATGGAGACTGCATCAAGAACGAGTTTGATTTGGAGAAAACTTGCCACATCAAGAATCTAAAATTAGTGACATAAAAATATTTTCTCAATGACCCCTTACAGAACAAGCTGTAAGCAGACTCATCCAACTGAGTGCACTTGTATCAGAAGAATCAGCTTTCGTAATGCTTTCCAGAAGAAGGAGAGTTGCAAGCAGAGGTCTGTACATCAGCAGAGGCAAAAAAATCAAAAAGACAAACATTTTTCTTGTCCCCAAAACACAGATTTTCAAAATTCAAATTTCCTTGTATTAGGGGTTTTGACTCAAAAAAAAGCCACAAAAAGATGACTTTTTAAAAATTTTACCCTTAGGGGGTCAACCACTATTCTTATAGCCATTTGCTCAGCTTTCTGTCAGTACCATGTGCTCGAAAAACAGATTTGCAAAATGTTTTCTCTAGGTTCATATTTAGGTCCTCAAAGTCAGGATGTAGGCTTATTAGAGCATGTAATACGGTAACTCCAAAGTGTAACTCCAAAAATTTGCAACTACAGAATATTGTAGCCCCGAAAAACTCGATTCTAAAAATTACCTGTTCCAGACTGATGTCAATTTTAAAACAGCCAACTCCAAAATAATCAACTCCGAAAAACGTCAACTCCAAACTAACCAACTCCAAATAACGCCAATTCCAAAGATTCCTACTCCAGAGAAAATCTACTCGAAAAGTCAATTCCAACAAATTTATAGTCCAAAATTTGACTCCAATTGCACACCTATTTCCATATGTCCCTTTTTCAATTGATCTATTTTTCTTCTCTTTCCTTTAATAAAATTTTGAAGTTAATTAAATACTGGAGTTGGTTCTATTGGAATAAGAAAAGATGGAGTAGGTATCTTCTGGAGTAAAAATCTCTTGCAGTAGGAATTTTCTGGAGTAGTCGGTAATAGAGTAGAAGGTTAGCCTTTATTCTGTTAGGTATATCAAATTATCAAAAAAAGTTCATTTTGGGTTCGTGTTATCTAAAACCCATTTTCGAAAAATTCTCGGATTAAAAGAAGGTTTTTAAATTTTCAGGTGGGGTCTCACAAAGTATAGTGTATACCGTATTTCCTCTAATAAGCGGGCAGTCTCCAACAGTCGGGCAGTCTCTAATAAACGGGCACCCTAGGAGGTGATTGGAAAATAAACGGGCATGCTCGCTTATTAGAAGAAATACGGTAGCTGCTCTCTTTACAATAGTGACATTCTAAAAAAACGTCATTCTGAACAAGGTTGATCTTAACCAATTCAGTGACTTACGTACTCTAACCTATCCTACTGGGTAGGCACTACAGTAATACCACAATAGCATGTCTGAATAGTTTAATATCGGTAATTAAAATAAAGTCGAACCTCCCAGTACAGTTACTAACCACTTAAAATTTCGTTTCCACCTAGGATAGGTGGAAATTTTTGGAGTAAAAATTTGTTGGTTTCGATGATTCCGAAGTGGGTTATCTACGGGTTGGCGTTTTTCGGAGCTGATTTTTTTGGAATAGGCCGTTTTTAAATTGACATCAGTCTGGAACAGGCGATTTTCGGAATCCAGTTTTTGGAACTAAAACAAACTCGAGTTACAAACTTTTGGAGTTACCGTATTTCCACTAATAGGCTTACGTGCTCTAATAAGCCTACATCCTCGACTTTGAGGATCTATATCTCAGCCGAGAGAAAATATTTTCCAAATTTGTTTTTCGCTGACATGGTACTAACAGAAGTTGTAATAGTATTGTAATTCGCTATTGTGATTCGCTATCATAGTTTAAATATCGCAATGATTTCGGTTATGCTCCTTCAAAATATCACAATAAAAACTAAAAAACTGCAGCTTTATGTCTAAAAGTTAAACATCAAACGTGAATGGAAAATTAAGTGTGCCCAAATTGATTTGCCCAAACTACGGTGCTCAAGTGAAAGCTGCCAAAATGAGTGGTGACCCGGTCACAACACAACCAAAACCATCTACACTGTTTATTATGTTATTTACACATTACTTATACAACCAGTAAAGAAACAAAACAATTGACACAGAGATTAGAGAAATCTGAATGGCAGCCCAAAATCGTATTCATTGACAACTTGCTGATTATTGGATGACGTTCAATTCGGCCCACTGCAAGCGCTGATCGACTGGATACCATTTCAGGGAGAGCACTGAAAACTTTTCCTAACTACAATTTAAATATAGCATCATCCACAAACCTCCAGGTATTGTTTCTCCATTCGAATGATTCACACAAGTTAGTCGTAGAAGAGTCACTGTAGCCCCCACACACAATCACATTAGAACCCATGGTCGCTATTCCGAAATTCGACCTAAACTAACATTCGGAGATTTTAAAAGTTTAACTTGAAGAGTTGCCTTTTGAGATGCATGCTCGCCAGTGGATGCCAGAGACCCTCTGAATTGTGAAAAGAAAGTTATCACACAATCCTAGTAAAATTCCACCTCGCGGATCGTAAAACTCTGCTTCTTTTAACCGATCTTCACCTAAAAATAACACATTGAAACTAATCAAAGTGAGAAAATAACAAGTTAACCTGTGTATCCGCCCACTACCATCAAAGCTGCCTGATGGAAACTCCTTTCACGCCACTTCTACTATGTCTCATCTTGCGACTTAGTGAAAACCAGGAGTTATGCGACGGATCATAGCATTCAACGGAACTGTGGCAAAAGAGGCCATCGAATCCACCAATTGCGTAGCTCCTTCCATCCACATGCACGCAGTCTCCATCGCTTCTAATAATCAAATGTTGCAAATCGCACATTTAAAAAAAACAATGAAAAGAAACCGAATAGAGTTCATAGGGGCAACGACGTTCCACTGATTTTGACTGATATCCAAAACTTCTGCAGATCTTAGTTTTCGAACTGTGTTGTCGAAGCAACTGCTATGATATGATTGCTATCGAGAAAAGCACTCGCCAACGTAACCTTTAAAATTCATTGTAGGAGAACTGTGTTGTAAAGTGAGGTCAGAAAACCTTACATCTGCGTTCATGCATCGGAGAAACTTCTGACCATTCCTGAAAATTGGATATACTGATAAGCAAATAATAATGGACACGCAAGCACCATTGTGTTGAAGTTCAGCCTGTTGATCGAATTATGGTAGCGATTACCATCATATCCCCCAGAACGTACAAATCAGTTCCATTGACGGCCACTCCATGATAAGCACGATTTTTCACTTGACTTCCGACCATAGAACTGGGTTGCGCAGGTATCCAGCAGCAACGATTGGGTTCATAGATATCAAGGAAATTCATCGGTCCAGCTGATCCCCATCCACCCATCGCCATCAATATGCTTTGCGGAATCCTCGGTCTTCCCAAAAAACCTGCACCCAAGCGTTTAGAAACTCCATTCTCCGAATCACGAAGAGCCTGTTCCAATTCCCTTACGTCAACAGAGCTATCAAAACGTTCAATATGCTAGAAACGGTCAATGATCAAATGAATTGAACACATTTAAAAACCTGCAGCCAATCCCAGACAAGTGGACATTCTTCTTCCGGCTTGATGTTCAACTTCGGCTCTTTCAAGTGAAATTAGTTGACAGGCTTCTAGCTCAAAGTACTTCTTACTTTTCACGAGCAAATCAAAATCGACTATGATCATTTCCCACAGAAGTTCCACAAGAGGAGCATGTCGATTTCTTAAAAATAATCAAAGTTAGTTCAAAAATATGGGTAGAATTTACCTGACGATAAGTAGCAAACAACGAACAGACAGTAACCTTCTGACATATTACCATGGAGACTGCATCAAGAACGAGTTTGATTTGGAAAACTTGCCACATCAAGAATCTAAAATTAGTGACATAAAGATATTTCTCAATGACCCCTTACAGAACAAGCTGTAAAAGCAGACTCATCCAACTGAGTGCACTTGTATCAGAAGAATCAGCTTTCGTAATGCTTTCCAGAAGGAGGTTGCAAGCAGAGGTCTGTACATCAGCAGAGGCAAGAAAATCCGTCGACTACTCGCTTCAACGTATCTCACTTGACTGGAACCGAAGAAAATAGTGCGGATGAACGACAGTGCTGGGCCAAATGGTGACATTAAAACCAATCTGCAAATGATAGATCGTTGACGTCAACGACAAATTAAAATGCAAGCTCAAAATTTACAATACAACCTTCCATGGATTCCATCAAAGCATCTTGGTGATCAAATGAAAAGACTCAAGGAATTCCGACAGCTGAATTTTTAAAGTAAAACTTTGATTACAATATTACCTTCTCACCACACAAGAGACATCTGAAAAATAAAATTATGGTTTAAATACCAAAACAAATATTGATATTACGCAAACGATTGCTGTATCGCATCAGAATTCATCACCCACATCTGTGTACGCTATGGAGTCTTCAAGCTCAGCCAAAATATTCGATTTCCACAAGTTGGTATTTGTGAGGCCTCATCTTCAAGCACGACACCAAATGTTTCTTTGATCAGCGGTCTCAACTTGCTAAAAGCGAAATTTTCGGTATCATATAACATTAAATTTACAAAACCAACATTTTCAGAAGAGCATTTCAGATGAGGCAGAGTTATAGAAAGAAAACTGATCAACGGTCGATAGAAAAATGTCTGAATGACTCCTCAAACGAACGGAAGAGACTGATTGAAGAGACTCAGTTCCACGATTTTTTCCGATAGCTCTTGAGTCAAAAATCAACAATTCGACAAAATGAAATGCTGTCTCAAAATGAATTTTGCATAATTTTATTTTGTGGAGTATAAAAGCAATGTTTCAGTTAGTTATAACTCATTTGTCGTTCGCATGCTTCTTGGTGTTGGTGTCTTATTGGCTGTTCCTCTTATTCTCTTCTACTCTCTCTCTCTATCAATCTTCAATCTGGCCATGGGGGACCCGACAAAAGCGGTGCATTTGCCTCCCAGAAGTACTCAGGTTTTGGATAGCTATCAGCGTGCTCTGGTCGACAACCACTCATGCGTGTCGGAGTCAAGAAAGTTGAAGAAGCCCTTTCTACTCGAATGCGAGCCGGACATAGCGATTCTAATCAAATCTGATCAAGTACTTAACACTCCGATGACATTCATTCTGATGGTCAGCAATAACAGCGGACGTGAAAGCTCCGTGAAAGTTAGTTATTTTTAGTTTTGAACTTTTTATCTTCTGTTTTGAGGTACTCATTCCAACAGCACTGAAAGGAAGCCTGGTGGCATGCCCGAGCGCTTTCTTGATGAAACATGGAACCGTCGTGCGCGTGAAATTCACTTTGCAAATAACAAGACTCTTCACAGATGATGTCTGCGTCAGGGTGCTGCACAAATGCAATACTGAAGTTAGCAAGCCAGCTCGTGACCAAGTCAACATCGACAATTGTGAAGGGGCTCTTTTTCTTCCGCTTCTGTTGTGCAGAAGCAATCAAAGTATTAATAATTATGACATATTACTAAATGCTCTGTATGTCCTCTGTTCGATAAACAATTGTATGTATGTCTGTCTGGATCAGTGAACTGCATTTGGTACTAAAAGGCAAAAAAATAAAGATTACACTGTTGAATGTCTAAAAATGTGCCTTTATTTAAAATTAAATTTATCAGTTGTTGACCTATTTAGTTACAAGATTGTTATATTTACCTTTTCGTCTTTTAATATTTTTGCAGTATGCGGTTTTCTGGGTCCATTCTGGAGTGGTAAAAACAACGATGTTCACCATCATTTGCAGATAATAAGTATCTGCAGGTGGGGTGTCTTTCTGTCTGAACATAATCAGGCCTGCAATACAAGTGTTATGCAAGGCACCTACTTGCCAAAGCAGAACGTTTTTGCCTGTACAGCCAGTTTGCTACCATATTCTTCGTCCGGTATATTAGACAGCACCCAACTGCCCAACGGGTAGTTTCGTGAAGGCTGGGCAAATACTCGACGTATGGGTGCGCTACCGAACCATTGGCAAATCCCGACTATATAACTGGATTCGTTTATAAAACCACAGTTATTAAGGATAGCTGAAGAAGTTCCACGGTGGAATAAAGAAGAGGTGCTTTTATTTCTCTACAATAAGAATTGTAACAAATATTCTTTTAGGCCATCAAAGCTCTAGAAAATTTGCACAAATAAGTGCAAGCTCAGATTTGCAAACCACACAAACAAAAAGATTAAGTGATTTCGTCTATTCTCATGTTGAGATGTTTGCTCAAAAATGGTTTTTACCTCATGTGATAATATGAGCAAGAAACGCTTTCAATAAATACACAGTGCAAAAAATAACTAAACCCAGTATGAAAATACATGTTGTTCCACAATAAAAATAATAATTTATTACAGGTTTTTAATTGTGTTCAATTCATTTGATTATCGTTTCTAGCATAGTGAACGTTTTGATAGCTCTGTTGACGTAAGGGAATTGGAACGGGCTCTTCATGATTCAGACAATGGAGTTTCAAAATGCTTGGGTGCAGGCTTTTTGGACAGACCGACCATATTGATGGCGATGGGTGGATGAAGATCAGCTGGACCAATGACATCCCTTGATGTCTATGAACCCAATCGTTGCTGCTGGATACCTGTGAAACCCAGTTCTATGGTCGGAAGTCTAGTGAAAAATCGTGCTTATCACGGAGTGGCCGTCAATGGAACTGATTTGTATGTTCTTGCAGGATATGATGGTAATTCATAATGGTAATTCATAACCATAATTCGATCAACAGGCTGAACTTCAACACAATGGTGTTTCCGTGTCTATTATTATTTGCTTATCAGTATATCCAATTTTCAGGAATGGTCAGAAGTTTCTCCGATGCATGAACGCAGATGTAAGGTTTTCGACCTCACTTTACTTTTCTCAAACAATGAATTTTAAGGTTACGTTGGCAGTGCTTTTCTCGATAGCAATCATATCATAGCAGTTGGCGGCTTCGACAACACAGTTCGGCTAAGATCTGTAGAAGTTTTGGATACCAGTCAAAATCAGTGGAACGTCGTTGCCCCTATAAACTCTATTCGGTTTCTTTTCATTGTTTTTTTTTAAATGTGCGATTTGCAACATTTGATTATTAGAAGCGATGGAGACTGCGTGCATGTGGATGGAAGGAGCTACGCAATTGGTGGATTCGATGGTCTCTTTTGCCACAGTTCCGTTGAATGCTATGATCCGTCGCATGACTCCTGGTTTCCACTAAGTCGCAAGATGAGACATAGTAGGAGTGGCGTGAAAGGAGTTTCCATCGGAGCGGCTTTGATGGTAGTGGGCGGATACACAGGTTAACTTGTTATTTTCTCACTTTGATTAGTTTCAATGTGTTATTTTAGGTGAAGATCGGTTAAAGAAGCAGAGTTTTACGATCCGCGAGGTGGAATTTTACTAGGATTGTGTGATAACATTCTTTTCACAATTCAGAAGGATCTGGCATCCACTGGCGAGCATGCATCTCAAAGGCAACTCTTCAAGTTAAACTTTTAAAATCTCCGAATGTTAGTTTAGGTCGAATTTCGGAATAGCGACCATGGGTTCTAATGTGATTGTGTGTGGCGGCTACAGTGACTCTTCTACGACTAACTTGTGTGAATCATTCGAATGGAGAAACAATACCTGGAGGTTTGTGGATGATGTTATATTTAAATTGTAGTTAGGAAAAGTTTTCAGTGCTCTTCCTGAAATGGTATCCAGTCGATCAGCGCTTGCAGTGGGCCGAATTGAACGTCATCCAATAATCGAGCAAGTTGTCAATGAATACGATTTTGGGCTGCCATTCGGATTTCTCTAATCTCTGTGTCAATTGTTTTGTTTCTTTACTGGTTGTATAAGTAATGTGTAAATAACATAATAAACAGTGTAGATGGTTTTGGTTGTGTTGTGGCCGGGTCACCACTCATTTTGGCAACTTTCATTTGAGCACCGTAGTTTTGGCAAATCGAGTTTGGCCACTCTTTTTTGGCATTCTCGATTGTTGTTTATCTTTCAAGCATAAAGCTACAGTTTTTTTTTGTTGTTGTGAAACAGTTTTTGAAGGAGCGAAATCTTTGCGATATTTTGCACTATGATGGCGAATCGCTAGAGCGAATTACAATACAATTACAACTTCTGTTAGCACAATGCCAGCGAAAAACAAATTAGAAAAATATTTTCTCTCGGCTGAGATATAGATCCTCAAAGTCGAGTGTGTGCGCTTATTGGATCATGTGAGCCTATTAGTGGAAATGTGGTAACTCCAAAAGTTTTTAACTCAAGAATATTTTAGTTCCAAAAAACTCGATTCCAAAAATTGCCTGTTCCAGACTGATTTCAATTTTAATAGGGTTGCTTAAAAGTCCGGACATTTATATTTCGGACATATATCAGGACATATATCAGGACATATGTCCGGACATTTATGGACATATGCCCAAAATTTCGGACATTTATACAATCAAGCTGTATTCAAAAAAAAAATTATATCAAGAATTCAATAATTGTTCATGAATACATCAAATTCATCTTCAATTAAATCAATTTCCTCAGCTTCCAGTCCTATTTCTTCCACCGCCTGTGCGAAGCTGTGCTGGCCTTCATTTTGAAATCACTCATAAGAAACTAGTCACTCCAACTAATACAAAACCTGTTGCGCAGCTTCGTGTGGATTTCACCTCGGATCGACCAGTTCCTTTCCGTCGAAGCAGCTGAGATTGGCACGTTGTGGAGCGTCTTAACGATCTTTGAGGGAAGCGTTTCCGAAAAAGAATGCAGACCACCAGGTTAGCGCATCCATCGTGTTGACTGCGTTCCAAGCGTAGCGGCGTTTGTCTTTGTCAAAGATTCCCGTCCCGACCAGCCACGAAGCCCATTCGGTCATCACCTGAAACAGGATGTTATTCCACATTCTAACTTTATTTCTTGTTACCTCTCCTTCATTGCCGGCAAACACTGGATTCTTCACTTCATTCTTCTAGAAATCCTCGTTGTCCCAAAGCATCTTCCGCAGCCGCTCCGCCTCCTTCTGGGTCCCATCGTCGAGAATTTCGAAATCGTGCGAGGACAAAAAGTTATGACGGTTTAAAAGGGTTCAAATTTCTTGGACCACCCTGTAGTTTCTCCCGTATACCGTAGAATTCTGAGTTGTGGTTGTAAATACCGTTACCACTCATTTGGGCACCAATTTCAAATACAGTCGACTCCTTCTATAATGTACACTCGATATAACGGACTCCTCTATAACGGACTGATTTTTCGGTTTGGTTGGATTTGCCTAGAATAAGGCATATTCTATTCTCTCTAAAGCGGACTCCCTCTATAATGGACACCTTAGCCGGTCCCAACCTTACAAACGGACCCTCGATATAACCGACCTGTTTAGTTGGCAGTGAAATATTGAAAAAAAATTCCAGATATTTTTTTAAAAAATTTTTAATCTGCGCAATTTTTTGAAGTAATTCACTCGTTTAAGTCATTCAATGTACTATTTTGTTCATTCTCTTCATAATGTAGCTTCTTTGTGCTGTTGTTTTAACAACCTTTTGTTTTGGGCATCGATGAGTCAATGCTACATGGTAAATCACGTCATTGATACAGCAATGCTTCAAATGTGCCACGAGCTAGATGATTTTCTGGGCAACCGGACAGAAATTACTTTTTCCCGTTTTGTCTCACGACAAATACTTTTAAACTCTGGTTTTATCCGGTTGCCCATTTTTTTGGCCTAAGAGTGCACGAGTAAAATGAAGCAGAATCAAATAACCTAATTTTTCCGTCCTAACATGATGTACCTCGATGTACCTTGATGTGCCTCCTTTAACATCCTGATGGTATTACTGCTCTCTGAAACCCCCGATAAGTTCTTTTGTGTTAAATTAGCTTGGTTGGGTACTTTTATAGCCCCCATACTCGGATTTTTTGAAAAGTGACCCAAAATCATTTCCCGAACTCATTTTTTCTGCTCTCTGCGAAAAAAAAAGAAGTATTTCAGAACACTTCCTGATTAATCTTTGAATTTTTTGAAAAAATTTTGCCTCCCACCACTCACGGATAGAGGGTCATTTTAAGGTATTTTATCACATTTTTCTTGCTTGAGCTGTGCAAAAAGACTCGCTAAATGCATTTTCGATCAAGAGTCTTGCTCGAAATTATGTCTAAGGTAAGTGAGTGCGCGCATCTAAAACTCATCAAGCCCACTGCGTCCCGAAGGGGTCTTGCTGGCTTGGAGTTGAGATGCGCACACCCATGTACATTAGACACAAATCACTCAAAATAAAAATAATAACATAATAATAATGATGAAATTTTAGACGAAATATTGACCGAAACCATGATACCCACCCTTATGATCGAAAAAATGTAGGTTACCCGGTTGGTTAGAGATGCGCGCACTCAATTACCTTAGAGATTACCTGGGCATTCAGGTCTGAACTCGTGCAAGCACTACTTGTGGAATATTAAAAAACCCATGTTTTTTGAGCGTCCTATAAGCCGAAATTTCTTCCACACCAAATATTATATCAAGGAATTAACTTTTACTCACTCTTAGGTCCACTAATCCTTGAAAAAATCTTTTTTCAATCTGAGAAACCGCAGACCTGAATCTTAAAGTTAAGAATTTCAGAAATCATTGACCAAACGAGGAGGCCCAAATGAGACTTTGCGTAAATTAAAAGTAACATTCCTTACTTAGGGATTTTAACCGTTGCTAAATGTCTTAATAAGACGGCTAGCATAGACAGAATACCAGAATAGAATAAATAAAACCGCAAAACGGGCTTCACAAACTTTAGTTTTATTAGCACAACAATCGCCATATTACATCAGTCATGGATTAAGTTTATATTCTCACTACTACTCTCTTCTCACTAGGCATTGGATTCTTCTTCGCTGCGGTCATCAGTTCCACTGTTTTCATCAGCTTCGCTTTCATCATCAGCTTGGTTGCCATCCGATTCTTCTCTATTACTCGATTGCTCCGCTGGTTGCTGCTCCTCGTTGATTCTCACTGCTGAACTGTTAGCCGTTGGTCTAGCTGTCCTGGATCTGCCTGTTCTTTCTTCTGAAGCAACAACCCGTGGTTCTGCCTAAACAAACGATTCGTATAACCAAGATTTTCAACCACTACATCGGCTACTAACCGGTTCAACTAATTGATGGAGCGCAGGAATGTAGACTGAACGAGGACGTTGCTCACCACCTGTGGAAGAGGACCTACCCCGAGTGTTACTTCTCGACCTGGACCTGCTGCGACTTCTTGACCTGGACCTAGACGGAGTGCGTGAACGACCTCTGCTGGTTGACCTCCTAGCGAGTTCATCAGCCTGCAAATAATTACATCACCAGACAAATTGGAGGAAAACGATAATTACTGCTTCATTTCCTGGTGTTCCAACATGTGCACTGACATGCTCAAAAAAGCACTCCCCTCGGAAATGTTTGAGCCAAACTGTGCAGCTGTCGGTACTCATTCGCAAAACGTCCATTCTGAAAGTCCGGAGATTGAAGAGCATGGATTATTCCAAGATAATCTGTTTTCACAGTCACATTTTGAGAACTATAAAAATCAAAATAATACACACAAATAAACCAAATGAATGGTAAAAATAACCGACTTGTAGCGCGGCCAGTTTCGGAGGGAGGTAAGTCCTTTACGAGCAGCAGAGATTTCGGCCAGACCACTATTATGAGGCGGAGGAAGCGCTTGGCTCAAGTTCAGTTCGTGATTTTCGCCGAAGTACACGCCAATGCCAGATTCACTATTTGGATAGCAAGATCCGTCGGTATACATCTGTAAATAAGTGATAGCATAAAAAGAAAGGTTGCTCTTAGAAAACTGTAGACTAACTTCGATGACAGGAGCAGCATTTAAATTCGGGTTGCTGTAGAGAGTTTGACGTGCAGGCACAGTTGTGGAGGAATTAGCCTGCGGAACGGACAACGAGCGCTGATTCGAAGAGAAAGCTTGAGCACCAGAAGCATTGTTGTTTCGATCAGTTGCTGGAAGTAAAAATCGGAGATAAATCAAATTGTTTTGAAAGATCTAACCCTGAACAGGAACGACACTTGAATTTCGGTTGTTAGAATTTCTGCTAGTTGACACAGAGCGAGTTCTCCTTCTTGTTCTGGATCTTCTCCGGGCCATAGAGGTCAGTTTCAAGCAGTATCACACGCAGAGAGATAGCAATAATGAGTGAAAAAGTTGGAAGTTTGAAAGTAAACAATTTTAAAGGGATTTTGTCTTGCGCAGAAATTCAAGTTCAAAAAAATCAGCTTTTTCGAGTTTTCGGCTTGGCCATTTGATTCTCTTCAAATATACCATTTTTTCTTTACATAGTTCACACTAGAGCTGTAGATTTGGCTTAGCCAATACCAAATACCACCGAAACAATCAATTTAATACGTAAATTTCAACATAGATAAATTTTTATTCAAACATAGCAGCTGTTCAGCAGTTTCCGGACCGAAATTCAAATTTTAACGAGTAACTGTGTAAAAAATGAAGAAAAAGTGTGGCTAAACTACACTATACGCCACCCACTCGATTACACTATACGCCACCCACTCGATTACACTATACGCCACCCACTCGATTACACTATACGCCACCCACTCGATTATATTATACGCCACCCACTCGATTACACTATACGCCACCCAGATCAGAAACTGTTGTTTATTGTTATATAGTGTAATAGTGTAGAAAATAGTGTAATAGTGTATCTAATGGTAATTTGTGTATTGCTATTATTGTTTATCGCTATAAATTGAATAAAATTCGATCCCCACCTACTGATTATATTATACGCTACCCACTCGATTACACTTATATTATACGCTACCCACTCGATTACACTATACGCCACCCACTGATTACACTATACGCCACCCACTCGATTACACTATACGCTACCCACTCGATTACACTATACGCCACCCACTCGATTACACTATACGCCACCCAGATCAGAAACTGTTGTTTATTGTTATATAGTGTAATAGTGTAGAAAATAGTGTAATAGTGTATCTAATGGTAATTTGTGTATTGCTATTATTGTTTATCGCTATAAATTGAATAAAATTCGATTGGGTGGCATATAGTGTAATCGAGTGGGTGGCGTATAGTGTAATCGAGTGGGTGGGGTATAATATAATCGAGTGGGTGGCGTATAGTGCAAGTGCTCCTGTAGAACCTAAGTAAAACCTTGAAATTTTCATTAAAAAATTTCAATATTTAGCGTCAAATATCTAGCTGAATCTCGCCCTTCGGGACGATGGGCGAGCTACACGAGACAGCTCACCCTAGAGATTAATCCGTATATATGTGCTCAGGTTGTATCCATTCCCATGACTTTTTGTATAAGCCATCATGTGGGTTGTTATGTGAGATGACATTTGTTGTTTTCAGGTTGGCCACGAATACATGAAGAAACCGTGAATAAATGTTTTTGCTGAAAAAAGCGGGTTCTTATCCTTTATGCGTTTTAGACGACTAAAACTAGAAAAAAATGAAAGATAAACAGTATTCCTGACATGGGCGGTCGATATTTTCGATTTCGGAAAAGTGCCAGAAATGTCTTTCACAATCTTAAAAACACGTTTTCTATCATTTTTACCGTCTAAAGCAGCGCTAGAAGTCAATAAAACCCGATTTTGGCCCACCTACATAAAAGTCATTCCTGCCCAGTTTTGAGCAAAAAAGACGATTTTAGACTTTATAATTCGGACAAAAAATTTCCCGACTTAAGTGGTACCCAGATTGTACAGGTAACTGGATTCAGATAGTAAAACCCAGGTACCGTATTTTCTCTAATTATCTCGGTTACCCAAGTAACCCGAGTCAGATGGTTGCTACCTAGGTGGTAGCACCGAGCTAACACGGTAACCCTATTCAGTTGGTAATACAGGGTGGGCCATCCTTCCTGCCCCTTTTGTTTCGGCCGTAACTTTTTTATTTTTGGTTTGTTGGTTGAGATCTTTGTTGCATTAGAAAGAGGAAGCTTTAGGCTTTTGTTTGGTACCAAATTTATTTCAAGTTCATTGAAAAAAAATGTTGTGCTTTGACTGTTAAACATTTGGTTTATTTCAGGCTCCAAATGGTGGAATTTTCGAT
Organism: Ditylenchus weischeri; assembly: GCA_029231635.1. Taxonomy (NCBI): domain Eukaryota; kingdom Metazoa; phylum Nematoda; class Chromadorea; order Rhabditida; family Anguinidae; genus Ditylenchus; species Ditylenchus weischeri. The sequence goes on along the minus strand of JAMRYI010000807.1, from coordinate 11,327 downwards.
CTCTCAAAAAGTGTGGACTGTCATTTGGTTTGGAAAGCATGGCTCGCCGAAGAAGGTTTAAGTCGAATACCGCAAGAAGTTCGGGAGGAATGCAACAGCGCCAGATAAGAGATCAATCAAGCGATGGTGGCAGAAGATCTTCGAGACTGGCAGTGTGAACAAAAAGAAAAAGACAATGCCAAGGTTTGTTTCACTTTTTTCTTTCTTTTGTTGCATGTTTTGTTTCAGGTGGATCTGAACTGAATTGACTGAGCAAGAAGTGATCGCCCGAACTTCTTGCGGTATTCGACTTGAACCTTCTTCGGCGAGCCATGCTTTCCACAGTCCACACTTTTTGAGAGATCGAAAATTCCACCATTTGCGCAACATTTTTTTCAATGAACTTGAAATAAATTTGGTACCAAACAAAAGCGTAAAAAACCATAAATAAAAAAAGTTACATCCGAAACAAAAGGGGCAGGAAGGATGGCCCACCCTGTACTTGGGTCCCTAGATGTTCCAATCTAGGTGGTAGTGCTTGATATGGTTTAATCAAGGTAGCACCTTCGTACAAAGATAAACTGGTTCAGGTGGTAGTACTTAAGTACCCAAATAGCCTGATTCAGATGGTATCAATTAGATAGTTAGGCAAGCGTATAAAGGAGGTAGCACCCAGGTGGTCTAATGCAAGTGATACAAAGGCACCCAAGCAACCCTATTGAAATAGCTGTAGACAGGTGCTTAGGTGGCCCAATCTATGTGCTTCTTTACGTACTTTTTTACGTGGCAAATTCACGGTGCTGGTTGTTGAAACATTTAGCACTGTTAACTTTTAAAAATTTGAACCAGTTTGTTTTTTTGAACCAGCTTATTTACACCCTTTTATCGAGGTTATCGACCTAGCTAACCTATCTATAAGGTGGAAAATTTACTGGGCTGATAATTTATTCACTATCAACGGGGTTAACAAGAAGACCAGGTATGAAAATGTATTTTGTAAATTTCGGATAACCATCTAAACTGACACTAAATTAACTGTAAAATGTCAGTTAATATTTCACAGTTAATTCAAATGTGAGTTTCAAAACTGACATGTCAGTTTTGAAACTCACATTCAACCTGGCATGTCAGTTTAAATGTCATTTTAAACTAACATGTAAGTGTTGAACCTCACATTTTAATTAACTGTGATATATTAACTGACATTCTACAGTTCATTCAGTGTAAGTTTAGATGTCAGTGTCAAATATGAAAACACTTGTTCTGCAGCACGGGTGGGACGGAATTCCGTCATCCGGTTTCCGGCACTTTTTTCTTCCGATTTAGGATTTTTGAAAAAATGGGGCGAATTTCGGAAATTTCGGAAGAAAACAGTTAACTTAGAAAACTTTGAAATTTTTTGAATTTTTTTCCGATTTCCGTCACTCTTTTTCTTCCGATTTTTGACTTCCGGTTCTGTTTTTTATGTAAACGTCAATACTGGTGTAAGTCCACCCTGGAAGGATGCCTTTTCAATACATCCGCTTAACCCTATCACCAGTTTGCCCCTTTTAAATGTCTGGAAAAGATTGCTGAAATCAGAAAGCTCACATGAGAGGGCCATACACACCTTCATTGGAGCTATAGTCGATCCTGCATCCCAACTTCGTACACTTATTAGTGCTGTAAAGTGAGCAGATGGAGGCCCTGGGGAAAGAAGGAAGAGGTGGCGGCGTAGTTTAATGGTAGCACATCAGTTCGACAAACTGAAAGCTGTAGGTTCGATTCATGCCACCACCATTTTGCCTCTTCCTAAACTTTACTGTGCCAAAGATCAACTAACGCCTAAGCTGAGTTCAGTAACCAAAATTACTCTTGGGAACGATTAAAAAAAATAAAGACAACAAGAAAAAGATTAGGGTCATTTTAACACAAGTTAGAAAGCAATTATCACAAACTATTTGAAACAGTTATTACCTTATTATATATATTCATTCAACAACAACTTGAAACAATAACAACGATCCGCAAAACAAACGATAACATGAATCAGCAAGGAACTGGATCAGTAGGGAACTGTTTATTTGCGAGACTTCTTTGACCGCGGCTTGTCCCGCCCACTTTCCTTCTTGGTCTTAGCCTTTTGAGTGCGCTTATCTTTTTTTCAACCTCTTGTCAACCACCTAAACAAAACATTGCCACGAACTTTTTATTTAATTACGATTTGTAATTTACCTTGTACGGACCATTAGGACGTGACATCCTGAAAGAAACAATCTTACAATTTAAGAATTAAAGTAAAGCCAACCTTCCGCGTTTGCCCTTGGTGATTACTAAAATTGTTTGTCAAGAATTAACGCCAATTGATCATAAATAAAGATTTACCTTGGTACTTGATGTCCTTCTTGTCCGAAGTCAACGCCTTCTTGTAGACTCTATAAAAATTATGTTTATGTTAGGACCATTATTAGCCAGCCTTAAAGCTAATGCTTTTCTATGAAGATTTTCGTTATGGCATTAGCCAGACAATTAAAATCTTTTAATGTCAGCCGATCCGGCAAACCTAGCTCAAATAAAACAATAACCAACTTTTTCATCTCTTTAATTTTTTCACGATGCTCCATGCTGTCGTTTTCGAGGATGTTCTCTGCCCTCTTTTTAGCCTTAGCCATTCTTCGTAGCTGCCTTCTCTGTTTTCTAGCTTTCGCTTCTACCACCTTCTTGATTGGTCGCACGTTCAGCTCTTTTGACGCTGCTTGTAGAACTCAATACGCTCCTTCCAAGAAAAATTATTTATTGCAAAAATAAAAGAAAAATAAAAAACCTTAGTGACGGGTAGAATTTTCTTGCAATGGTTGTTCTCATCACTCACAAACCAATCAGGCAAACCAGTATCATTATGAGTATAGCTACAAACACGTACATTGGTTTGGTACACGCCAGTCAAACTTCAATAAAACGTACACTCTCGGAACCGGTCCTAGCCGTACGTTATTTAGAAGGTCACTTAAATTAAATTTCCTTTACTTCAAACCAAATAACACACAAATAACTCTGGGGCCTACGGGGGCATATTGAGTGTACGCTATATCGAAGTTTGACTGTAACACACTATATAACTCACCGGTTCCAGCCAGAATCTTGCAAGTCCTTTCTTGTCTTCGACGAATAAATCATCATTTCACCCATTGCTAGCTGCTCAGGAGTAAGTATTTTTGGCTTCTTAGCAGCAGTCTCGGCCTCATGCTTCACTAAAAATATTAAAAAAGGTTATGAACACCAATGATTAGTGTTGGAGGCCGCGTCAGAACATTCACGAAAACTGTTTTCGGATCCCGCTCTGAACACGAAAAATATGGTTGCCCCAAAACTTCGAATAAGCTAGGGATAGCTTAGAGAATCTGGTTTCGGATTCTGGTCTTGAAACAAAAAAACCGATCCAATATTTTTTTATTTTGTTGTCACTTGGAAATACGTTCTGGTTGCAGTCCGGTAACCCAAAACTCCAAAACTACCAATAATGAGTAACTTCAAAAGAACGGAAAAAACTTACAGAAATCAGCCTTCCTCTTTTTTACCCATTGGCCATTTTCAAGATCTTCGTATTCATCGTCACTGCTTTCGTCACTGCTAATTTGGTCAGCCTCTTCTTTCACTTCCTTTATATTTTTGAGCCTTAGGTCCTCCTCGAACGAAACTGAAAATTTTAAAATAAAAATTCGAATCATAAACATTCCAAATAAGCTACTATACCAGTGTTTTTATGAAGCCTTGTCTTGCTCATCTTCCCCTGCATGTGCTTTGCAATCCTGTCCAAGTTTTCGACTTCCTCATCGTCGTCATCGAGCAATGAAGAGATCTAAGTAAAATTACCGCCCTATTTTTTACATCTATTTTTAAAACATACTCGAGAGAACCACTTTTCAGATCTGGAAGCCGTTTTCTCTTTATCTGTCATATGGCTTTCTTCATCAACTATCAGATCCTGCTCAAGAATTTTTTCCTCATCATTGTCTTCAATTTCGCCACCATTGGACTCGGACTCTCTGTAAAGTCTCAAGATAATCAGTTCTAAAAAGCTATAAAGCAAAAAGTGACTTACGCGATGTCGTTTCCTTCAATAGTCTCCCAGTTGTTATCACTAATCAAGTCTAACTGAGTGCCGTCTTCATCTTCACCGCTGACGTATTCCTCTTCATCTTCTTCTTTCTTGGCTGCTTCACTGGCTACTTTTAACAACTGCTGCTCACGATTCTTTTTACGCTCCATGAAACGTCGGATATTGGATAGTGAAAATAGCTCAATATCCTAAATACCAAACTTTGTTATTGATGGCTTACAATGGAGATTTGACGTCGAAGAAGTTCGATTTTGTCTTTTCACTGCTGTATATTTTTAGTGGGAAGGAAACCATATAAACTATACAGTCCGTAAATTTCGAAAAAGCTAAGGAAAACAAAAAAGGTTTAAGGGAAAAACAAGGGATTTCGAAGACACCAACTTGCGACCTTTCCTGCGAGCGACATAATATTTTTACAAAAACCCTGTCTCAAAAACAGACCTCGGAAAGAGTAGGTTCGTCTCCTTCGTGAACCATTTGCAGCTTCTTCCTTTCTTCGAGCTTAGCTTTCTCCTTCACCAACTTCTTTTTCTTCCTGTAAAAAGCAGAATAAATTAGATGTGAGACATAGACAAAATAATTTGTTAGCTCACTTTCGAAGCTTGGACTTTTCAGCGGCCTTGGCATTCTGAATAAGCTCATCGATTTCTCGAATTTCTTTCTCTTCAGGTGTTTCTTCGATTTCTTTTTTTCCTTCATCGGGATTCTCTCCAGCGCTAAATTATAAAGGATTCTATTATTTTTCTATCTGGAAAAACAATTACTTCAATTTCGCCTCTTTTTTGACGTCAGCTAAAAGTTTCTTGCGCCACATCAGGATACTTCTCAATTCTGCAGGTCCGCAAACTTTGATGTCCTTGATGCACTCACGAATTTCCATAGTTGTATGAGGGCTCTTCTCGTAAAGCTCAGAATCCAGAATGATGCAACTTGACTGACTCAATTGCAGAAGAGCTTCCGAACTGTGCACAAACTCACTGGCTTTCAGCACATGATACAAAGAAATGTCATTTTCAGCATAGCCCTCAGCTTTTGCTTTCTTCTCCTTCTTCCGAGTTGTAAGCAATCTCAATCTGAGAAAAAAGTGTAAAAAGCTGTACCACAAGCTGAAGCTGTACCACAAAATCAAAACTTACGGATTAACTGCATCATCTGGTTGTTGCTGAAACACCTTCTTTACGTCTAACAGGTCAGAGTCCACCTTTGCGGGCTTGAGATAGCGCTCACATACAACGAAAATTTCAGCAGATTCGAGACGAGAGGCAGCAGGTTTCCAGACATGAACCTTCTTAAATAGCTTCTCAAACACAGTGACTAGCTAAAAAAAGCAGGTTTTAACCCTGAAGATGGACGGATCATTTTTTTTCTAAATAAACCTGTTGATAATCACTGGAGCGGAAAATTTTGGTGACAAAATAACCATTCTTGCGCAATATTTGAGTAGCCAGACGAAGTGCGAAAAGCGTGAGGCAATTTTGCTGGAAAGCGTCATGAGCCCAGTTCAAACCAACATTTGGAGCACCATCGTGAAGAACACAATCTGCCTAGAAAAATCACACTTCTAAGACAAAATTATTACAAATGCATTTGAAAGCACTTACTTCCCAGGTTTGAAGCTCCTTTTTCACCAAATGCCTGGTCTTTTCCGCAGTGATATCTCCCTGGATCGTGATACAGTTGGGGATCGCTTTTATTGGGACAAGGTCGACGCCTGAAGTTAGTTGAGACTATTTTTGAAAATGGTAAAAGTCAGAAGGTAAGAAGTACCAATTCGAAGAGAAGAAACAGGCATGTTCTGAGAAGCGACTTGAAGCCATCCTCCGGGCGCAGCACACAAGTCAACAATAGCTAAAATAACAAAGAAAGTATTAAAGCGTGAAAAAATTACTTGATTAATGAATTCTTACCTCTAGACTTTTGCAAAAACTCAAAACGCTTGTTTAGCTGAATCAACTTGAAGGCAGCACGAGATCTGTATCCTGAATAACAAGACAAAGTTGCGAAGCAATCATCCAGCAGTGAAAATTCTCACCTGCTTCCTTTGCCAAATGATAATATTTGTCCTTCCTCTGTTTTCCGATCTTTGCTTTCTTTCCCATCTTTGCTGGCTAGATCGACAAAATTTTTAAGAACAAAAGTAAAGGTTTGAAAAGTTTACAACTACAGTCGAAGATTTCATAACATAACCCCAAAAGTTCATTTCCGCCTAGGGTCCAACATTTTTTTACCTTGACAAATGTGACTGTTTTTTTTGTGTGACCCTGTAGTCCTCAAAAAAAAAAGAAACCGATTTCGCTGATAGCTTTTTAAAAAGATAACAATTTTGACATTCAAGAAGGAAGAAACCTTAATCACGTACACCAAAATCCAAAACTAGTTTTTTCGAGATTCAGTGTATTCTCGATTTCGTGTAGACCTCGAAGACACGACGAAGTGCACACTGCTAAATCGAGGAGTCACTATATAGAGTTTGTAGAGACCCTAACTGTGACCTGGGGTTTTTCGATAAATTTTTTCAAGCGTATATTCTTGTAGAGCGTACCTAAGTTCCTGAGAAATCTGGCTCCCCAACTCCGAAGGTATACAAAAAGCAGTACAAGGGTCACTCAAAGTTCCTAAAACATCTCGATACCCATATCATGGTTTTTTATAACTGACCCGTGGACCATGGGTCATTCATAAATTTTTGTTGACTTTCACAGGCGGGGAGCCGAATCCACATGAGATTTGGGCACGCTCTACAAGAACATGCACATAAAAAAATTCATCGAAAAATCCCCAAGTCACAGTCAGGGTCCCTCCCTTGTTAGTGGCTGGCCAAGATTATGTCCACATGTACGCCAAACCGAGACTCAATTCAATATTTTCCAAACAGAATTAGTAAAAGGCCTGAAAAATCGGATCAAATAGATAGTTTCACCATAGGTGTAAACGAACTTTTAGGGTGCATGCTACTGAAAACTTCGATTGGATAATATTTTATAGAAATTTGTCAAATCAAAAATCCCAAGATTGACTAAATTTCGCTATTCGAAATAAAACTGCATCAAAATTACGCTTACATTGAAAATAGCGCAATTTCAAACATCAATTTCTTAACATTTAACACAAGTTCAGAAACAAGACAGCTGACAAGGTCAGGCTGACTCTCAGGCTGTTTTTCAATCAGGCATGATTCGGATCAGTGTGCGATAAGCGGTTTTTATACAGTGGCGGACAATTACTTAAGTTCACTCTTAAATATTTTTAGAAATGCAATTTTTTCTTTCATTAAACAAGTAACTCAAAATTCTAAATATACCATCTGAAAGCACGCTTCATGGGCTACAAAAGGTACGATTGGATCTGTGATTTAAATGTAACTTCATAGGAATACAAACACTCTTTAAGCAGACATCTCATTTAACGACGACAATTACTTAAGTTCAAAACGTTTTATTCAGGACTGAGAAACGGACGGTTGAAGTTAAAAAAAGTAAAAAACCACTCTTTTTGCCTTATTTTTAGCCATTTTTGTCTTGTCTAAATTCAACCGTCCGTTTCTCAGCCCTGTATTTTCCTAAAAAAACAGTCAACATATTATTTTGTAGAGAAATTAAAGAGCTTTCGAATGGTGCAATGAATGTTATCTTTTCATCGACATTTTTTTGAGAAAAGCTATTATTTATGTGGCTAAACAGTCATTTTCCTTAGATTTTCCTTTATCTTGACTAGGAATCGACGCTTTTATGTTGATGGTCATAAATTTTCCTAGAATAATCAAAAAAATAAGTCTGACCTACCAAATTGTAGCCGAGACACAGTCGAACCAAAAATATGATGCCATCCGCTTCAAAACATAAGAATAAATAAAGGGAACGTTTGTGATACTGAATAGAACGTTTTGAACTTAAGTAATTGTCGTCGTTAAATGAGATGTCTGCTTAAAGAGTGTTTGTATTCCTATGAAGTTACATTTAAATCACAGATCCAATCGTACCATTTTGTAGCCCATGAAGCGTGCTTTCAGATGGTATATTTAGAATTTTGAGTTACTTGTTTAATGAAAGAAAAAATTGCATTTCTAAAAATATTTAAGAGTGAACTTAAGTAATTGTCCGCCACTGTACGTTGTAGACCGCCTTAAAACTAGTGCGAATGAGAAGAAAGTAGTTGGCCTATATGAGACGTTTTCTCTGTAGTGAGCGTCGCAGAACTTGCAAATAATCATGCTTCCCGCCAACCGTTATGCCTTGTCTACAATGTCTGGCTGTGGCGTGTGACTATGGCTGTGACTGAATGATGTGTCTACAATGCACAGCCACAAGCCAAAGTCATAGTCACAGTCACACGTCACAGTCACACTCTATCTACAATATGACACAAATAGTATTTTTATTCAAGGCCCGACTATCGCAGCACAAATCAAATAATTCTTTCTTGCCAATCAACTGCACCCACTCCATTGAAAAACTGAACTAGCCTGGCCTCTTGATAACTTCTGTTTCTCCCCTCCTGCTCATTTCTGCTAGCTGAAGAGATCGCAGCCCCATCCATGAACTATTAACCGCGCACCTTCACGAAACGCAAATACGAAAAGACAACGCTGGATATAAAACCATGTAATCAGTGAACAAAGCAATCCGATCAACGATTCCAACGACTTTATTCAACGACTAGAACACTACAATTCATCGAACTCCACTTGGCACAATAACCGGTTGATCAGGTACTTTGCCTTGGAAAACAATTCATAAATTAAGCACTGACATTTTGCGCTCCTTGCTCTCTCCATCCAGCCAAGTCATGTAGTCGGTATAGAGCCAAGTCGATTCTCCAGCAGTTTCTTCGGAAGCTTTGCTCCCACTTGGTTTCGGCTTCTTTTTTTGACTGTCTCGCGTAGGCCTCACCTAGGTTCTTCCACTTCTTTGATGAATTCTTGCCATGTAAATGAAGGATAGAAAACAATTCTAACCACGAAAGAACAAAATACCAACCTTCGAATCCAACCGTCTTTGCAATCTTCGCCCACACTCCGACTTTGTGCACGTTGTTGAGATACTTCGCATTCGACTTGTCTTACAGGCAGCGCTCTTCTTTGACTTTCTCGATCAGCTTAACCACCACTGCATCGACTTTTGAATCCTCTCCAACAAATTTGCCAGACTTCTGCTCATCATCGATTGTGGACATTCTTCCTGAAGAAGAGAAAAATTAGTTCTTTAGGACAAATGTTTTCAGAAAAAATCTATAGCGAAAATATAATATGAATGGGAAAGCAACACTATGTTATGAAAACGATAATAAAAATATGATGAATGGAAAAATAAAAGAAAAAGCAAGATTTTTGAAAAAACGCCACACTCTTTTCAAATAATTTTGAAAGTGTTACTGTGGCATGTGGCTGCAAGTATTGCCCATTGTAGACAGAGTTTGACTATGGCTGTGTGGCTGCAGAGTGTGGATGTGGCTGAAGCTTTCATTGTAGACAGAGTGTGGCGTGCGGCTGTGGCGTGTGACTGTGGCTGCGCCTGTATGACTATCCATTGTAGACGCCCCTCAGCCACAGCCACACATTGTAGGCAGGCCATTAGTCGGAATTAAAGTTGTGAAATTTTCCGGAAAAAAATTGGCTTCTAACTGACTAGCAAAAGGTAGATGGACTGGGAGATGCTGCTAGTACTTCACAACTGCCAATATTTCACAACTGATTTTTTGTGGTTTTTCAGTATTTAGACTGAGGCCCTGCTTCTCGTATTGGCTGCTTGGGGTGTTGATCCTAGAGAATAGTGAGTATTTGATTTTTAGCTGAGGTAATAGATGATAAAGTTTTGATAGGTGCAAGTTAAGTGCAAGGCTAATTGTGAGTCTACAACTAAGGAAGAGCCTGATTTAAAGATTAAACGAGAGATTAAAAACAAGCTAGTCCTGTGCCAGAAAGGCAAAAGCTACAAGGCTGAAAATTTGAATGATATGTAGTTCTCCTAATACCAAAATGTGAAAAGCTTCATAGCGCCTTCGGCGCTGTATTGTTGAAAAATTACTTTCTCTCTAAAAAGGGTTGAAAAATTTCTCCCCCGGGGGAAAAATTGGTATACCACCGATTGGATACAAAAACTGATTGGATACACCGATTGGATACACTGACGGTTGGATACACCGGTTGGATACATTGACGATTGGATACACCGATTGGATACACTAAATTACTAAATTTTACCAAAGTTGTGGGATTGGATACAACAAAACCTCTTTTCAGCCTTTCCAAACCATGGTAATTGGTACCATTTCTATCTATAATCCATGTAGCACCTATTTTTGGCCCTACTGTGGTAATTTTGGATTTAGATTTTTGTGCTTAAATTTATTTTAACTTAGGCTAAGCCTTAGGCTTAGCCTAAGTTAGGGTAGGCTAACGTATGTTAGGACGGGCTCAAAAGTGTTTTTCTAACTGTTAAAAAGTTAGTAAAATATGTTTGAGTCCATCCTAGTGTACAGTTGGCTATCCCGCTTGAGCTTTAATCAAGTAATAAAAATGAAATTTAAAACTGTATCCAATCGGTGTATCCAATCGTCAATGTATCCAACCGTCAGTGTATCCAATCCAATCAGTTTTTGTATCCAATCGTCAGGCGTTCGAAAAATTACAGGAAATACGGTAGGCCTAAAATTAGGCCTAGGCCTATGTAGGCCTATCAGTAGTGTTTTGCTGAGCGCACTCCGAGCGATAATCTGAAATGAATCTGAAAAAACAACAAATTCTAACCTTTTATAGTCTTTCGCATTGAAAAGTCATATTGATTCTTTATGAGACAAATATTGAAAGCTCGTTTAAAATTAAGAGACTATATAAGGAAACTTTTCATGCCTTCTTCATCAGTTTGGTCGTTTGCTTTGCTCGTCAACAGTTGCTTTTCCTCGCTCTCTGTTCTCTAAAAAGAAGAAAATGGCTTCCGTTCCTCCAGGTGACATCAACACGCAGCCGAACTCGAAGGTAGTCTTCAACGCTCCTTATGACGACAAGCACACCTACCACATCAAGGTCAATATTCTTTAATTTATTGTTTACGAATTGATGCATTTAATTTTGTTTTGTAGATCATCAATGCGGGCGGTCGTCGTATCGGGTGGGCCATCAAGACTACGAACTCGAAGCGTCTGGGAGTGGATCCTCCATGTGGAGTGCTCGATCCTAAGGAATCCGTGCTGATGGCTGTCTCTTGCGATTCGTTCGACTTCGGCTCCGAGGATACGCAGAATGATCGCATCA